>OY757187.1:87116975-87299475 GCA_963583895.1 Melanophora roralis | reverse complement strand
AGCATTGAGCAATATGGCAAATATTTATCGTTTCTTCACTTCAACTAAGCCTACAAGTTTTCTCCAAGTATTCGGTGCAATTAATTTAGAGCTTTATTTATTGCCTTTTTTGCATGTTTAGAACTAATCCACTAATAAAACAGTACCGTGATCATTGAAACGTAGAACTTTCACAATATTCTATAAAATCTTAACTCAAAATTTCTTATCGCTTTTGAGCCGAAATAATGAAAAAGTATTTTTTTTAAACCATAATTATATATTTTAGATTTAGGATCTAAATAGGCAAAAATATCAAAAGTTTTAAAAAAGAGAATTTTCAATTCACTTTTTTGACGTTTGACCTTAATCGGGGTCAAAAACCTTGAATACGTAATTAAAGACTAATAATTTAAAAATTGGCAAAAAGTACCAAAAAGGTAAAAAGATAAACTTAAAAAGAACTACATTATATTTTAATCCTTCTTAATCCTCAATGAGCTCGAAATTATCAAATATATCCAACATGTATTCAAACATTTTTTTAATTTTTCGAATGTAATTTTAATTATGTTTCTACTTTTGTCTGCTACCTTTTTTGAGTATATGTATTACGATACCAGCTTTGAGCGTTTTAATCGCTCTACTAATTTAATTTTATTGCGTTCAGTGTACATTTTGTGATATCTCCTATCAAAGTAGCAAAATTTATAAACAGGCAAACAATTGATAACAGTGCATAGCTATAATTCGGGCATAATTACGTGTTAAAAAAAAGTATTCAAACAATGTATAAAAAATATGTATGCATGTATGTGGGTGTTTGACAAAACTACGTATATCGGCAATTCTCCAAGATTTTTCTTCTCAATATAACTTTTAATGGCGGACTTTTTTATCTAGTCTGATCCAAAGATATGACATCGTTCCAATCAACTTTTTCAAAAATATTCTTAATATTTCTTTTAACACTTAATTAAAATAAATAAAAACATATGAAAGAAAATGTAATTGAACTGTAAATTTTTTACAAAAAATCCCGAAATATTTTCGAAATTTATATCTGACAGTTGGAGCATTCAAACGGTATGCTATCAAGTCATATTGTCTTAAAGTTTTAATATTTAAAAAAAAAATTGTTGTTGTGCTTAAAAGAAAATATTCTATAAAATAAGACTTTTTGAGCTGTGCTTATTGTTTTGTCATAAACAGTAGAAACCTGAGCCGGGCGACCGGAACCCTTTAGTGAAGCCGTTGATATAATTAACAAGTAGCAGTCATTAATTTTAAAATATTTTAGAAATCGCTTATTTTTCTGTTTTCTCCAGCCGCTGATTCAAATTTCAAATAGCCCACTTGATTATGAGCGGATGCTCACAACAGTAGTATTTTTTCGTTTTATTTTTTTAAGACATATGACTTTACGACTACCTTGTGAATACCCTAAATATAATTTATTACTAAATATGTTATTTTGTTAACTTAAAAATACTGTTCCATTTTATATAAAATCCTCGAACTGCAAATAACTGGCACATGTTTCACTTATTTTCAGAAATATTAATGTGACAAAAACATTTATAAAGATTAAATTTGTAATCCATTACACTTTAGCAAAACGTTTACAATTACCAAATATATGCAACATGGGAAAGGGGGTTTTTTGCTCTCCTGTAAAATTAATTTTTTTTTTAAATAAGTGGTTTTGTCAAAAGTCCACAGATATATATGTATGTATAAGTATGCATGTACTTACAAATGTATAGTATAAGGCCAAATGAGTACAAAAACTTGTCATGTATAGCTAAAACTTCAATCCCTCCACAGAACCCCTTTTTAAAAAATAATTATTAAACGTGCAAACACTTGTTGGTAAATACACAGACTCCTTTGTTTTGAGACATAATTTAGATGACCAGCTGACCAAATTTATCTTCTTAATTTTATGTTTCCTTAATGGGAAAAAAAATAAATTTCAATGTGGGAATGAAAGAAAAACATGAAAATGAACAATAGCGTAAGCGATAGACTCAGCTCCATAAAATATGAAAATTACGTTCATATTGTTTTTATTATATTTGTTGTGATGAACTCTTTTTTAGCATCGTTTAATTTTTATGTTATTTTGGATTTAATTTAACGGTAATAATAAAACAGTAAATATTAAAAAAAAGTTTTGCCCAAAGTACAAAGATGCACGCAGGAAAAACAAAATTGAGTATTAACGGCAGGATTTATTTTACCAGCTCCATGCTTTTCAACGAGGATACTTAAAGCGGTAGTAACAATAATGCCACCAATTATGTGAAGTGATTTATTTTATATAAATTAACATGCAATCCACAGCAGACACTAAATTCCTCAAAACGGCCAACATAGGCATTCGGACATACTCGTATAAAATTACATTATTATAATCGTGCAAACGTTTGTAACCCAGCATACCATTATCGGAGCGCTCTTATATATGAGCGATTTAATGAGTTTCTATGAGTGTTTCTTGCGTGTAAATATCTGAGCTCATAAACGATAGATTTTATGTGCTTTTCATGAGTAATTTCTGCACGCTGACAGATAAGCAGAAGAAAGAAGTTACACAAATTGATTCACTAGTGAATATTTTTGGAGGCGTAAAAACAAAATTGTGAGTTATCTTATAATAAATACAAAAATAATACATAATTAATATAATGAAAAGAGCAAGCTTAAAAGAAAGCAAATTAATAGTAAGTGAACTTCGTTCAAACAAATTAAGAAAAGAAAATCCAGCATGTAATATTAAAATAAAAGTGTTGTTGAAGAAAATAGTGACAGTGCACTGGAATAAGAGCTCAAAATGCGTTTTAAAAAAGGAGTCATAAAATACTCTTTTATGCATAAAACTTAGAGCTCTTAGATGAGTGACCAGCTTAGTGGAAAAAGTTACTCAAAAATGAGCGTTTTGTGTTTTAGGAATACGACAGATTTTAAAACTTACGCAATTTTGTTAGGTGAGAAATGTTTACATAAATGTTGTGAATTTATATTTTTTCCATTATTTTGCATTATTATAATTCGTTGTCTAAATATATTTTATAACATACACGTACTGATAAAATAGCTTAAATTTAAAAACTAATTCCTTGCTTCGGTCTGACAAAGTAAAGCATTCGTAAATTACACAGAATTTTTACTTAAAGCAGCGGGTTGTTTTTAGCAGCACTGAATTGAATTTGAGCTAATAACCAATTCGGGCAACTTTTTAACAACAAAATTGTATTAGTCAATGATTTTTTTGTTTGCCTCAACAGGCATGTTAGTAAATTAAATTTCGAATATCGATTAAGCCTAATCTACAACATGCCCAATGGCTTTCATTTTAATACCTAACCTATGGTGATCACAGTAATCGATTTATAATAACGAAACTTAACTACAATTTTATTTCTAGAAATTGAACTATCATTTACTCTCCAAGGTCTTGCGATTCGCCACTCCTCGATTATTTCCTTTGTGACTTATTGAAGACTTTTACTAATAAACGAAAAAAAATCTACCCCTTAAAACAACATTGTTCATGTTATATGTGCAATTTGACTAGCGATGCTCAAAAGGTTGCCCTTAATATGTCATGCTAGCCGTAAGCCCGAAATCGTTTTCACATTTCAATGCCATGTATTTAACGTTTTAATAAAACCATTTTATGTTGTTTATTATTTATATGTTGACTTTAAAAACCCCTTTCACTATAGAAAATTTTCACATTATAATAATGCAATAATGTTTTACGTTCATATATATACACCTAAGAATACCTACATATGAGTGAGTATACGTATGTAGAAAATTAAACCTTTTTCTTTGTTGCGAAAATCGATAACATTTCTTGAAAATAAATTTAATTTCAATTTGATATTCTTAACGCAAAAGTTGTATTTGAAAAATATTGCTTTTTTCTTTTTCCAGTACTGTACATCAATGTATTATTACCCATCCCTAAAAGATATTTATGTGAAGTAGTATTTATGGTGTACATTTTCAATGCTTTCTAAAACATTTTATTTATTTTTTTTTTCTTAATGCTTCAAGTCGTTAAAATTAAAAAAAAAATTTTTTTTTGTGAATAAGCGCAAGTGTTTCAAGTTGAATAGCAAATTATATGATGTGCTGTGTTCTACTTATATTATTTATAGTATGAACTTAAAAACTGTGCATTAACATACATATGTACATAATTACATACATACTTATCATAATATATTTGTAAAATTTTATATTCCAAACATGCAATTACGCCTACTCAGTGGGAAGGAATTTCAGTGCCGTAAAATTTTCTGGCTTGATTTTCATAAAAAAAAAATTAAAATGATAATGGGATACATATGAAATTTTTTTTTAATTTAAATTTTCCAAATACTGTTACAATTTTGCGAATTTTCATGACAAAAGCCAAAGTGAGCTAATAATAGTGAAATTAAAAGAAAACATTCATGTTGGTTTTACTTTTGTATGTTTTTTAATGTCTGATGTTGACACACTTTTCTTTTTCTTTAAATTTTCTTCTTCTTTATTTTATCTTTTTGTATTTGCATTTAGAAATTAAAAATTCAAAATATATAGTATTTATGCACATATTTTTGTGTCTATGCAAATTATTTAGAGAAAAAATACAGAATTTCCTTATGTATGCGACACAATATTTTGCACATAAATATTCATCCGTAAAATGTGTCGCCTTTTGCGAGTGTAAATAGAATTTGTTCAAAGTATGCTTAGATATGCAAATAAACTTCCCAAATGTGTAAACTAAAATTCATTTTATTATTCACACCTAATAAAACATTTTTTTTTTCCTTTTTTTAATATAAAAATGTAATAAGGATAATTATAATGTTTATTTAGTAAACACTAACTCAAGCAAGGAGGATTAAACATTTTTATTTGTTGAACTTTGAAGGCCCAAATTAAAATTATTATTTCATGATGCTTTTAAGCTTATTTTTTATAATTTGGATCAATTTTAATTAAAAAAGTGGAAAGTAATATATCGAAAATTAGTAGCAAAATTTTACTTCTAAGCGAAGTCTTAAATTTTAACTAAAACAAAGTATTCAATGCGGAAAAGAACTGCGAGCATAAAAAGGAACGTGTTTTTCTAATTATTTAACAGTTTTTTTTCAAAATTGGACGTGTTTTTCTGTAGAATTTTATTTTTAGTTTTCTATATTTATGACTTCTTAATGGGTCAATAGGCCTTAATTTCATATTTTAAAAAATTAAAAATAAATAACAAAAATGTGAAAAAGTACTTTTTGTGCTTTTGGTTTACTTCTGGCCACAATCAAAGTGAACAGACCTTTATTTCATCCTTTAAAAAAAATTTTTTTAAATAATGTAATAAAAGTACCAGAATTATAAAAAGGGGCTTTTTAAAAACTTAATTGTTTTTCGACTATGATCTAAGTGAGTTGCCCTAAAATTTTAAAACTCATAATCTCAAAAAAGCAATAAAAGTGTGCAGAAATGCTTGTTGTGCATTTTTCAGGCTTCCGACCTCAAATCGGGCCAATAAGCCTTAATTCAATATTTTCAGAGTAATAAAAAATTAAAAACAAAATCAGAAAGAGAACCAAAATCTTTAAAAGCACTTTTTGCCCACTTTGCAAAATTCCGACCTATATCGGGGTAAAAGTCCTAAATTTCGTGTTTAAGAAGGACAAATTATCTCTAAAAGCAAACATTTCCAAATAAGTGACAAAGTACTTTTAGGCCATTTAATTAACTTTCTATTACGTTCTAGGGGCTCATCATCTCAAAAATCAAAGGGTACCCAAAATAAAAAATAATTGTTAGTCACTTAGCTTATTTTAATCTCATTCTAGATCAAAAACCATTGAAGGTAATTATTTTGGACTAATAATTCAGAAAACTAGGAAAAAAAGTTCCAAAAATAAAATAAAAAAATACTTCTTGTAACTTAGTTAACTTTAAGATTTAGTCAGGATCCACAGTCCCTTTTTTTATATATCAATACATAAATATTAAAAACATTTAAAAGAGTATCTAGAAAGTACCCCAACATATTTTTTTATCCTTTTTTACCACTAAGGGTCTAAATTTCAGAAAAGCACCAAAAACGTATTTATATTTTTCAAGGCCATTTAAAGGTAATTAAAATAATGCCTTTCTATAAAATTTTAGAAGTTACCAAATGAGCCTGAGCAAAATTAAAATAAAATTACAATAAATAAACAGGTCGGTCGGTCCGCTTAGTTTTTAAATAAAATTCGATACTTTTTAAGTTTTGTTTTTTTACTGGTTTTTCCCCTACTTAGTCCATTTTTATCCCTTTTAGGTCCAAATTTAAGTCTCTGTAACTACAAATTTGAAATGTTTGTTGATAAAACTGTCAGTCAGTCCTTAATGCTGTTGCCTTAAATATGTAGGTTATTTTAACCCACAAATAATATTAAATGCTTTATTATAGCAATATCCTAAAAATTTAACTTTTTTCCTCCACAGTCCTTCCTCTACCGGCATAATAAAAAATATAAATCATTTATAAATTCAACTAAATAGTTATCACTATGAACAGGTGTCAATATATATTTTATTTAATTAATTGTTTTAGGTTTAATTAGTTTCTACAATCAGATTTAATTAGTTTCAGGTGCTAATTTTTAATACATTTTCACATACATGATTACCTAACCACACACAATGCACAACTTTATTTAAACATATAAGATTCCCTGAGGTTGTATTCAATAGCAAAATTAAAACCAACAACAAAATTGGTTTTGTGTGGGAAAATCTCCTTCAAGTCAAAAGGTTACAATCAACTTCAATACGAAAGTAAAATAAATCTTATTCGAAAATAATTTATGTTCATTGTTTCGAACATATTCGCATCGTTTCATGTATTGGAGAATAAAAAGGTTTCTTAAATGCTTATGTAAGTGTGTACGATTTAAGTTTCAATTACAGCAATAGAAAAAAAATTAATAGAATTGGTAAAAGGTCTATAAAATCTGTCTTTTGTTAAAAAGTTTGCACAGCATCCCAACAATTTGTAGGCCTCCAGACATTTTTATTAAAGTTTCCCTAAAGACTTGCAAAAAAGAAGACACAAAAAAGCACACATACATATATACTTGCAGATACTTTTACATTCAAGATAAGAATAACAACAGAATATATTAATGTACACATGACAATCTATGAATGTAAACTTTATATAACACATACACGTATGAATGTTTGGGTGTAAGTACACATGTACTTGTGCATGGATATATACAAACTTTGTCTACCTTACAGTACTACTAATTTTACCAGTTATCTGTAATCGCATTCAAATTGTTAAAGTTAGTTAAGTTACCACTAGATTATAAAGACGCAACTAAGATTATAATGTTTAAGTCCTATAAGTATAATATTATTAAGATGCAAATAAGTAAAGCTAAGCTCACAACAGGTAAATAGAAAGAAAAAAAAACATCTTTCAAAATTGAGAATTTTTTCTCTTGGAATTAGGGGTTTTCTATACAAGTACAAATCAGAATTACTTAAAAAAATTATCTCAAACGTCTTTTTTAAAACTTTTTAATATACAATGGGGGTCTGAACTTTGCTTATTATTATTAAAGCGTGACAATATTATATACAACATTAGCGTCTCTAAACAATACGCAAACCATTGAATATTTCTTTTAAGGGACCAAATTTAACCAAAAAATAGCGCGAATAGAGGGATAAGACCTTCCGTGAAAATTGTATCCAATAAACTCCACAGCATAACTCTGACAATATAAATTCCTCCAGACATTAACTTAGAAAATGGACGTCCTGCAAAAAGTATAGATAGTCTTAATCTTTTATTTCGCCTTAAGATTTTTAAATAGTGCTTTCAAGCCCTATACTTACTTTTTTATACTGATACATATTTTTATAATTGTATATATGGAGAACTGTTGGGTAAACGTAACCAAAAATATGTATGTACTTTCAAAGAAGATATCATTTAAGCAGTTAGGAAGACATGGCACTAAATCTTATGCATATGTAGTGGTTATAAATTATCAATGTTATAACAATAACTAATATCTATAAACAACAAAGAAAAATATGTAGAAAAAAATAAAAACCGATTTTACTAGTACATATTTATATACTTATGTATGGGTGTGTAAAATGAAAACCAAAAACAACAACATAAAACATAAAAAGCAAAAACAAAGCTACAGATTTGCTCACATTGTAGCCTACTGTTATGCAGCAAAAGTAATTGTGATGCTTAAAATGGGTAACGTTTGTTAAATTTGCTATGGTTTGCTTAGCTTTATAAAAACCAATTCCTACTATAACAAGAAATAAAAGTACAATATTGAAAAATTTCATTTTGTTTATAACACAGATTACTTTCAATACTAACTATGTACTTAGTATGATCTAAATACACATTTCTTAACACTTCTTTTATAAATTTATAAACGCTCTCACAGCTTCCTACAAAAGTGAAATGAAAGAACGGCCCCTAGAGGGATAAAATCTATCACAGACCCTCATTAGTTTTCCTCTCAAACATATTTCTTGAACATACTTATCCCCAATTCCCATAACCTTAGCGAGTTGCCCTACAAAATTTACAAATTTTATGTAAAAACGCACATAACTTCCCCAGAGCCGGCCTTAAGTAAATAAAGTGTACGACCGAACCCCATTAGTTTCTACTCCCAAAATATTCCTAAAAAAACCCTTACCAACTATATCCATCGCCAAAGGAGGCTCCCATACGAAGTTTTCTAAAATTGCAATTAATTCCTCGCGACAGCTTCCAGGCTGCCCTTGGATAAGTCAAATGTATGAGTGACTTTAACTTATTTTTGCTTGCCAACATTTTCCTACAACATACTATCCCCCTATCATCACCCCCAAGGGGGTTGCCATGCAAAATTTTAAAAAATAATATAACTTCCCTAGTCACTCTATTTATACTGCCCCGAACTTTTATTATTCGAACCAAATACGTTAATTATACATTCTTGACCAAATGTAGAAAGGCCCTAACTCGTATTTCCGTAAGCGCAGATTTTTTTTTATATTAATAAATGATTTGCTCATAAGACTCAGTAAGCCAAAAAAAACTTGACCTAAAAAATACGTGTTAGGGCCTTTCCATATTATGGTAACAATATGCACTCTATAACTCGAAATATTTTATTTTTTCTTTGATTTTGATTGTTCCTTTCACCATTTTTGCATATTTTTTCTTGTTTGTATATTAAACTTTAACATTATTATTTCAGGGAATTTCTGTAAGTACAACAGATATTAATTCTATGAAAAAGTGGTTTTCGTACTATATAATAAATGTTAAAATACTATGCAATTTTTTAAAATCATTGCAAACATTAAAATAAAATTGTTTGCCAAATACGAAATATTACTAAAAAAAAGCCCAACGTGGATTAGATAGAAGGAAAGCAGTTAATACATATGGTCTCAACGAAAAAAGTTCTGTAAAAGTTATTTACAAGAATTTTTTTCTTTTTTTTTTGATAATGGTAACTCGAGTTATGAAAGTTCGACTGCATAATATTTATTTTTAATTTAATTTAAGCTTGAGGACAAATCAATTTGATAAAAATAACAATCTTTTGTTTTTGTTTAAAAGAATATTTGGGTTCTTTTTAAGGGAAGAGTGAAGTTGAAATATTTAACAAATCAACAAGCTGTAATAATTTAAAACAAACAAAAAAGGGTTTTATTTTATAAGGATGCCATAATATTGATCCCGCATATAAAAAAATAAATAGTGCTGCGTACAAACAATAAGAAATACTTAAATGATGTTTAAAACAATTATCTTGCAGTAAATAAGATAATTATAGTCTATCAGGTCCGATAAAATTTTTGCTCGATACAGAACCATTTATTTTATTTTAAGTTCCAGCTTGTAAGGAACCCATGGCCAGTTATTGACGAATCAAGTTTCTTTCAACATTACGGAAAAATGGTAATTTCTTCTAATAAAAGAAATTATATTATGAACTTAAGCCAAAATAAAAGCAAAAATTTTTATTAAAAACAATTAGTTCAACAATAAATAAAATAAGCATATTTTAAATTTATTTTAATAAAATATTTAAAGCAAACATATCAGAAAAGTTTTGTGTTTTCCTTTTGTTAACAAAATTCTATTGTTTTACTTAAACATAGGTTTTCATTTAATTACTTAACGTGAGCTTTCGAATGCAGTAATTCGTTCATTCGATACGTGACGAAATTTCATTTGGTACGAAAGATTACTCAATCACCAAAGCCGTAATTTAGCCCTTGATTATGGTTCCTAAAACTTATCCTAGAAACGCATTATTTTTAGAAAAACAAAACACCAAAAATTCCCGATTTGTTTCAAGCAAGGTGTTCACGATTTTTTGCCTTAAATCAGCTGATTGTAGAAAGGATTAAGTGTAAATAAATTTGTATTTGTTCTTCACATTTCCTCTTAGAATTATGTTTTGTCTTTCTATTAAAGTAATTTTTATTACGTTGTGAATATTAGAGGGTTATGAAAATTATTATTTTTTTCCTTTTTACATGCAGACATATACAATATATGTTTGTATGTATGTTTTAGGTTTTGCTCTTTTCACTTCGCTTCAGCTTGTAGCATCCATTTTCTTGGTTTTGTTTTTCGGTAGCATCATTAAGTTTTATTGTTGTCATATATTATGCCGGCATGTGAGAGTAACTGCTATTAATGCATTTTATGCGTTTTCTTTTCTACGCATACACAAGTTTTATATTTTCATAACATTAAGTCATGTCGGCCCTCTGCCATATTTGATATCATTTTTTATATTTTGTAACGCTTCCTCAACCAAGTCGTCCTTTTACATACAAATGTAAATAGACAAATACGTATACTTATGTAAAGTTATTTGTTAAGCTTGTATGCTTGTTAGGATTTATGTATCTAATATTTACGTGTGTTATTAATGTCACCATGATCGTTATGTATTAATGACTGGTAGATTTATCTAAAGGAAGATACTTCTGTGTGTCTTAGAAATTAGTGAAATGAAAAGTTTTATTTTATATTAAATATGTTCTGACAATTTAGATAAGATAACAGGCATTTTGACTGCTGTTTTTTGGGGTTGTCATGTCTATAGTTAATAATTAAGGACAATGGCAATGACAATAAGACAAAAACGTGCCCTTATAAATATTCAATTCAATTATACTAAGTTTATTCCTTGACTGTGATTAATAAAACACCATAATATGCAAAAAAAAAAAAAACAAAGATGTATAAAAGACGTGTAAAAGAATATTGTTAATGATATACATATATGGGCGATTCCACGTTAAACGGCCAAAATTAAAGGAAAAATATGTTTCAAATGATATCGTATACTTTTCTCTGTTACATGTAAGTTAAATAGGTGATGTTTACAACCAAATACACTACTACCGTTCAAAGAGTACTGATGACGAAATTGCGTAGCTGCTTTCGAAAATGCATTCTACTCGGCTAGTAGCGGTAGAAAAATCAGCTTTTTTCAAATTGAAAAGTTTCTTTCAACATTAACGGAAAATAATAATTTCTTCTAACTAAAAATCAAAAATTTGTATTAAAACAATTATTTCAACAATAAATAAAAATTAACATTTTTCAAATTTAAAAAAAAATTCAATCAAGAAAAGATCTTACCCAACACGATGTTTTTTTCAATTTCTTAAAAACTTGAATTCGTTGAGTTACAGTACAGAAATTAAATAAAACTTAATGAATTTTGAACAAAAAATATTTTGAGTAAGTTTAATAGAATAATCGACTACATTTTCAAACAGTTTGATAAAAGTTAAAAACCTATTTGCTTGTTTGAACGAACTAAAATTTTTTGTTTTATTATTTGAACATTAAATAAGGTCGTATAATCGAAAACCCTCGTTACAGTCTTCTAGTGGCCATTATAAGCAAGCATCATGTTAACGTTGGTATACCTTTAAAAACCGAAATTTTTTTGATTACATATTGAAAATACTTGAAAAATAACCAAAAATGAGGGGAAAATGGTAGCACATATCACAATGGAATTACCCGTATGTAAAAAGAATAATATATAAGTTGAAGATCCAAGCAAAAACTTGGGAGTGATTAGGCATTACAAATTTCTTACTTTTCAACTACTATTACATACCGTCTTTATTACTAAGCACTTGTTAGATAATGAGTTATTTCTTATCTAAAATTAAGGTTAAAGGTTTCAGTTTAACAATTTCTTAAATTATTTAATATTTAAAGCCAGTTTTAACCAATACATCAAAGAAAAAAGCTTTAAATACCACAATGAGTAACCGGGCTTCCCAGGAAAAGGTTATTTTAATGCCACTAAAGTAATAGCTTATGTAAGTCCCTCTTTGTTAGCGAGCATGGTAAGTACTTATTTAACTCCCTCTTTGTAAGTGAGCATGGTAAGTACTTGCCTCCAATGCCATCGCCATGTTTAAATAATGGGTTAAAATGCTAATGAGTAAGAGTTTTTGGGATTTTAACTCATTACAAAGCAATGTAAATTTTTGCTGGGATGGCTTAACCCTTTGCAAGCTGAAGTAAAAATGTTTTAAGTGGCATCTAATATTAAAATCCATACTACACTGGTTGGTTATTAGATCAAATTTTTAAAAACACAATCTTGTCTTCTTTATATGTATAAAAAAATTTACGTTTTTTTCTGACTAAAGACTTGAAATTAAGACTACTGGTATATCATCTGATGTTTAGATACACTAAGAAAGAATTCTTAAAAATGTTAAGCCCTAAGGTGATAAAAAAAGGGCCAACAAGTATCGGTGACTTTATATCTTCTTAACTATGCAAGATAGAAACAAAACCCAACTACTTCAAAAATAAGCAGACGAGAGTGTGGTATTTTTAAAAATTTGGACCTTTAAAAGTGAAAAAAGCCAAAAACGTCGAAATTTGTTTGGTATTTTTGTACTTTTTTCAAAAAATACTCCAAAAATTAGGAACTTCTGACTCATAAAAAGGTTGGAAGTCAACTAAGCGGACCAAAAGTATGTTTTTTACATTTATAGTGCTCTAAAATTTTGACCCGGATAGTGGGCAGAATCAAACCAAGGCGGCGGAAATATATTTCCTTAGACTTCTTGTACTTTTTTTGGGATTATGAGTCTGACAATATGAAATTATGGACTGTTGACTTTTGAACTCAAAAGTCATCTGAATGGAGAAAAGAAGCAGTTTCTTGAAAATTTTTTTTATAACGCGTCTAGAAATATGAATTTATAGAGTATTAACCCTAGTTAACATCGGAAGTCAACTAAGCAAACCAAACATAGTTTCTTTATCACTAGTCCTTTTATTTGTTCTGTTTATGAATACAAAATATTAAGAAATATTCTTTCGAAGCAGATTGAAATTCAAAGTCCTACAGTGAAACAAATACAACCTTTAAAATAAATTTTTTTGAAAATATAAGATTAGAGATTAGAGATGAGCGATATTTCTGTACCTTTTATTTTATACCTGTGACTTCAAAATCACTGGTAACGACAGTGACATTAACTGCGAAGTAACTGTTACTGCGATGTAGTTACTTTGATATGTTATGAAAACCATTATTTTTGGAACTTCCTGCGAAGTAACTACCCTACGGGGAAGTGGACTGGTCCAAGACTATTGACGTGAACGGTCCCTTAGGGTAGGGACTGGTTCTAGTTCCTGCACTTTATATGAAGAGAACCTGTCACTTTCACATTGCGTTGTCACTGCTACAGCCGCATCAAGCTTAATTTCTGCACCGGCACCTAAGATCCAGGTAGGGATGGACCGCTATGTGACAGTTCTAAAAAGGGGAAGAAGCCCTAAATCGGCAGAAGCATCTCAACCTGCAAAAATTTTAAAAGACGATGAAAGGCCAACCTCATCGCAAAATCGTTTTGCAATTTTACAAGAGGATAATGAGGCCCCCGTTAGTGAAAGAAAGTCCTTTAAGCCACCTCCCATTTATTTGAGGGAAAAAAACTCAAATGATCTCGTAAAGTTTTTAGTCGGTTTGATTGGGGAAAATAACTTTTATGTTTCAAACGTTAAACGCGGTAACATATTTGAGACAAAAATTCAAGTGAACCATGAAAACGCCTACCGCGCTACGGTTTCGGAGCTCGAAAAACTTAACAAAAACTTCTATACCTACCAACTCAAGACCGCAAAAGGCCTTCAGGTAGTCATTAAAGGCATTGATTCTAATGTTGACCCAGAAGAGGTCAAGACCAGTTTATTAAGCAAAGGGTTTATGGTCAGGAGGGTATCCAATATGAGAAACAGGGAAAAACACCCCCAACCATTATTCAGAGTGGAGCTTCAGCCTGGTGATATCAAATTGAAAAAAAGCGAAACTCACCCCATCTATGATTTAAAATATATTATGCACCGACGAGTTACTGTGGAAGTGCCACATAAGCGATCTGGGCCCGTACAGTGCTTAAACTGCCAGGAGTATGGCCACACTAAAGCTTATTGTAAGCTGCCTACTGTTTGTGTTGTGTGTGGGGATCTGCACGATACGACCAAGTGCGACAAGCCAAAAGATGATCCTAGGATGAAGAAATGCAGCAACTGCGGGGGAAACCACACTGCCAACTATAGAGGTTGCCCTGTTTTTAATTCGGTTATGCGCTCAACTAAGCCGAAAATAGTTCCTGCCCCTCCCCAGCCTTTAGATATACCAACTACAAATATGCCTCCGTTAGCACAACCAACTACAAATCAAGTTTCTTACGCCGCTGCATTAAAGTCTAACCAGCCTAATGCACGTAAGTCTACCGAGCCTACAACACAACAACAAGTGCCAACAAGTGAACCAACTGGTCCCAATTTTAGCCGCCTGGAAGCCGTAATTGACAATATGGTCAAACAATTTACGCAGGTAATGGCGCAAATGGCTAGCATGATGCAGGAGATGCAGAAAATGCAGTCTGCTCTCCTGCAGGCCATACTTAAAAGACCATGAACTGCCTCAGGGTTTGTTTCTGGAACGCAAACGGCATCCGCCAACACAAAAATGAGCTCGAATACTTTTTAACACACCAAAAAATCGATGTCATGTTGATTTCCGAAACTCATATGACATCTAGAAGCACTTTCAAAATAAGTGGCTATACTTTTTATGATTCAAAAGATCCCAGAGATAGGTCATGTGGTGGTTCAGCTATATTAATTAAATCAAGAATCAAACACCAATGGATGGGTGGTCTCTCCGAAAGTTATATACAAGCAACAAACGTCTGCATCGATGAATTTTACCATAATCTCGTTATTTCGTCAGTTTATTGTCCACCCAGATTTTCCATAACGAAGGATCAGTACAACAGTTTTTACAAATCTTTAGGTCCTCACTTTATAGCTGCTGGGGACTACAACGCTAAACACACATACTGGGGCTCCCGCCTAATAAGTCCCAGAGGTCGTGTCTTGTATGGTTCTGTATCGGAAATGAGACTTCACGTTATTTCAACTGGGCAACCAACATATTGGCCAACTGACCACAATAAAATACCAGACGTAATAGATTTTGGCGTAGCAAAAGGCATATCCCCTGAGCTTATTGAGGCTCAACCCTCCTTGGATTTATCTTCTGATCACTCACCCACAATTTTTACTATTTGCAGTCCTCACCAAACTGCAACTAGTGATATTTTCCTGTCAAAAGAATAAACTGGTTAAAATACAGAAAATTTATCAGCACGCACTGTTCGGAACACCAATCTTTAAAAACTTCCGAGGAAATCGATGAGTGCCTTAGTAGCCTCAATGAAAATATTAAAAAAGCCGTTGAAAATGCTTCTTCTACCTACCGTCAGGCCAGATACAACAAAATTTACTCAACCGATGTTGAAAAGCTCCTATCTGAAAAAAGGAGAGCCCGAAGAGAATGGCAAAAGTATAGATCGCCCCTACTTAAAAATAAGCTGAAGGAATGTACAAACCGATTAAAAAACATGCTGGAAGTACATAGAATGTCATCAATGAAGGAATACCTTGAAGGTCTAGACGCGACTCCTCAAACAAACTATTCTCTATGGCGAACAGCCAGACGTCTTAAAAGACCCGTAATCGCAAAACCACCACTGCGTAATCTGAGAGGATCCTGGGCTAGAAATGACGAAGAAAAATGCGATCTGTTCGCAAGCCATTTAAGGAACGTCTTCACTCCCAATTCATGCACTGACGTGAGAGAATTACCGCCTGTTGTAGCTAGACGTCCTATAGAAATACGTTTCCAATTTTCAGATGTTATAGAGGCAATCGCTAACCTAAATGACAAAAAAGCTCCTGGCGTTGATAAAATAAGCAACAAAATGCTTCTAGAGCTACCCTTCACAGGTAAAAGAATTATTCTTTTTGTTTTTAATGCCATAATTCGGCTTGAATACTTTCCGCCAATATGGAAAGTTGCCTTAGTAAAGATGATTCCCAAGCCTGGTAAAGATCCTTCGAAGGTGGAGTCTTATAGGCCTATAAGTTTGTTACCAACTTTGGCGAAACTATTCGAAAAGCTGCTTAAAAACAAGCTGAGTCCGATCCTTAATGATAACAACTGCATCCCAGATCACCAATTTGGTTTTAGAAGTCAACATAGCACAATCGAACAAACTCACAGACTGGTGCAGGTTATAAGAAAAGCCTTTGAGGAAAAGAAGTACTGCTCCGCGCTTTTTATCGATGTCTCTCAAGCATTCGATAAAGTATGGCACGAAGGCCTGTTAGTCAAACTAAAACTCTATCTACCAGCTAATATTTCAAGCCTGCTAGAAAAATACTTAACCGGCAGACAATTTATGATCAAAGAGGGAAACCAAATAAGTTGTTCCCAACCAATAGAGGCTGGTGTACCTCAAGGGAGTATACTAGGTCCAATTTTGTACTTGCTTTACACAGCAGATATGCCAACCAACTGTTTTACGCACACGTCCACATTTGCTGATGATACTGCTTTTCTCAGTATTGATAAAGACCCTAAAGAGGCTTCGAGTCAACTGCAACAACACGTTAGCCAAGTTGAGAAATGGGCAAGGTTATGGGGAATAAAAATAAATGAACAAAAATGTACTCACATAACTTTTACCTTACGCAAAGAAACGTGCCCTCCAATCACTATTAACAACCATTTGGTGCCTCAACGATCCGAGACAAAATATCTTGGTATTCACCTGGATCGCCGCCTCACATGGAAGCCTCATATAGATGCAAAGCTGACGCAAATGAAACTTAAAGCTGCACAAATCCACTGGCTTATGGGTAGAAACTCTGTGCTTCATCTGGATTGTAAACTTCTACTATACAACTCAATTTTAAAATCAATTTGGTGCTACGGTATACAATTATGGGGCACTGCTTCCGCCTCTAACATAGAAAAAATACAACGCCGTCAAAATAAAATCCTAAGAATGATAACTGGTGCTCCGTGGTATGTCAAAAACAGCAACATCCATAAGGATCTAAAAGTTCCACTAGTTAAATGCGAAATCCTGAAATATGTGGACAAGTATTTAAATAAGCTGGAAACACATCCAAACCCGCTCGCTCGAAGTATCTTGCAACATATTGGACACTCCCGTCTAAAAAGGAGGGATACTATTGCGCTTAGATGAAGATAACTATTTATATTATGAGAACGTAAATTTTAGTTTGGCACTGGCTGGACTAATATTATTTCCTTAGTCTTAAGATTTGAAAACTTATTGTTAGTTCGCTAAAGCGAAGATTCAATAATTAAAAATTATGCAAAAAAAAAAAAAAAAAAAAAAAAAAAAATTGGAGGGGACAATTGTTTCAAAACTAACACCTCAGAACAGGTCACAGGCCAATCCTATACAAGCAAATTTTACATTTATTGTTTAAGATCCTGTTTAATATACTTTGTTTCTATATACGCGTGTGGTATATGGGCATTTCCATGAATATGTCAACCACGGCTGGAAAAATAAAAGTCATCGCAATTTTTTTTTAAATATACCAGAGTACAAATTTTCTCAAGAGTGAGCGATAAAAAAACACCATTCATGAAAAATCTCGAGAGTGAAAAATCCTAAAAAAAATTTTTTCTTCTCACGTTCATAAAAGAGCGTGAAAAAATTTTTGCCAACCCTCACTCACTTATGAGAAGTTTGTCATTTTTTTTTCACGCTCACAAATCACAAATGAAAAATAAAAACCAAATTTTATTTCTCACTCACAAATGAATGAGAAATTTTTTCTTTTCACTTTCGATTCATTCTTTTATGAGTGCGAGTGTTGCTTTAATATTTTTCACGCTTTGTAACAGAGTTGCCGGAAAACAATTTTTTAAGCGTGTGAAATTTGTACTCCCAATAAGAGTAAAAAAATTCTTGCATTTACATAATTTTTTTTTATTTTGCTGCTTGTATATACTTATGTTGTTAAATTTAAAAATACTACACATCTATATTTTGATCAGTCTTTTGAGTATATTTTTAATTAAGTGACTTTTAATGCTATTTGAAAAAAAGAAATATATTTTTAAATAAAATAACCACCACAAATTTATAATAAAAATTACGTTTGTTTTCCAGAGTAAGGCAAAAACGCTATTTTAAAAAAATTGCGTTGCTTCATTTTTATACTGAGGAATCGATATGTAGGTTTATAAACAATAATAAATAAATATTAACATAAAGGAATACTTATAGCAGTATTTATTGTGAAAAAGTCATATTTATAAAAAAATTGTTTTTGTTAAGAAACTTAAATAATACATTATATTTTATGTTGTGATTTTTTAGAAATATTATAGTCTTCACTGACACAAATTTTCATAGCAATCTTTAAAAATATTTTTGAACTGTTTTCCTAAATTTATAATTGACGTTTTCTAATAAAAAAAAAAGTATTTCTTGTGTATTGTGTTCAAGGTCGTGACTGCTCTTTTTTTTAATTTACCTTACTTTTGCTAATGGAACTCCTTCAAACTCTTAAGTTCTATTTAATTGACCTGAAAGGTAAAGTTTTAAATTGTTGTACATAAAAAGATTTGCGTGTGTATTGTATAATAATTTTTTGTAACAATATACCCAATACCTAAAAGGATGACAGACAGGCAGGTACTAAATACTTTCCAAATTAGTGGAAAGTCCCAAACAAAATTAAATGATGAACAATTATCTCTAATGGTGGTAAAGCCGAATGCAATTTTTTCCAATCCTTTTAAAATTTGCATGAGTGTGTGTAACAGCTCTATGTTTATTGCAATATAAACATTAAACGTTTGTAAAAGATCCTTATTTAGATTTTAAATAGCGTGAAGTGAATAACAAACAATGCCTAAAAGACAATTTAATTTTGAAAGATATGTGTTGTACGATACATCTTCAAAAAAAAGTATTTGCGTAATAGAATCGTGCAAAAAGGAACTTAGTTAGAAAGTGAAGGGAAATATCAAAAGACATTACAAACTACTTCACAAACAAGATATACAAAGTAATGGTGACGATGCTTTTGTTTGTCACTGGAGTAATGCTCCCCTTTTTGTGAAACCTTAACCGCATATTTTTATTACTAAAATCATTAAATCGGATTCATTGAAAAATTTAAATGAAATGAAGTTAAATAAATGCAAATAAACAACAACGTATAACAGTGCCTGGTTTTTTAATTTATTAAAAACATGTTTTTAAAAAAAAAAAATTATTCCTACTTTTTTTAAGCATTTCAAAAACTATGCAACAAATTTTTACATATGGCAGCACCAGTAACATTACCAAAAAATTTTATGTGTACACATTTATGAATGCTTCGCGAAAAAATTCATTTATGATTTCTCACTTATGAGAAGTACTCGAATTTGATGCTTTTCATTTATGTTCGTGAAAAGAAAAAAATATTTTTTTCTTTTCACTTCTCATTTATGACTGGTGAAAAAAAATTTTTTTTTTCTCGCTCGAGAGTGAGAAGGCAAAAAATGTTTTTTAAAAACTCATTCATTAATGAAAAATTGCTGCAGTAAACACAGCGCTCACACTCGTTCTCACGAATGAGAAGTGAGTGAGCAATTTTTAACTCTGAAATATACCAAAGAGCAATAAAACACTTAAATTTTATTATGTAAAAGTATTTATAGCTAATTATAATTTTAAAAGAGCAAAAATAGCAGATTAAACTGGTAATCTCGTTGATCAATTTCCAGAAATTGAAATTAACTATTTTCTCTTAACTAGTGGCTAAATTTAGGTAATTGTTATATTCCAATTATACTTTAAAAATAATGTTACAACATCAGTGGCCTAGTTCCATTATGAAATTAAAAATTTAGAGTTCGAATAGCGGTATTTTTTATAGATTGCTTTGAATGATATTCTAATGTCACGTACGTAATGCAAAAACGTTATTTGTCGTTATCATTTGAATTCGACCGGTCGCAAGTATTTAAAAATAAAAGTTCAAAGCAAGATAAATCTCGCAAACAAATATTGATCGATTTTTTTTTTAAATTTGATGCAATAAAAATTTTATAGTCTTTCAAAGTTTGAAGCATACGATATTGTAAGTAACACAATTCAATTTAATACTTTCAAATTCCTTTATAATTATAAATATTTTATTAAGATGGGTAAAAATAGCTATGAGACTACAAAGAAATGGAGGGAGGACTTGAAGAAAAACGAAGAACAAATAAAGAAATACCGGAAAAAGGAGGCTGAAAGACAGCATATCTATCGAAAAAAGTTCGCAGATGCAGCCAAAAAAGACAAAAAAAATAATTAACGACGAATTAACACACAATAAGTTTGATGTTTACTATTTTATTACAAAAACTATGCTTGAAATAAGCGAACAATATGAAGATATATCGTCTATATACATATTTTCTGATTGAAGTAGCGCTCAATTTAAAAACAAATTCATTTTAAAAAGTATTCCCTCTTTTGTAAACAAATTAAGCTGCCAACATTTAGAATGGAACTTCTTTGCCACATCACATGGTAAAGGTGCAGTTGATGGAGTAGGTGGTACTGTTAAAGGAAAGGTCTGGCAAATTGTAAAAGCAAATATGTAAATTAATCTTGCCAGATGCTTTCTCATTTTATGAATGTGCTCATAAATATGTGGAAGGAGTTAATTTGTTTTATGTTGCTACCGAAGAGATTGAAGGGTTTTCTGCTTATCTCCATGAAAAATGGCAAAATGTCCAGCCCATCCCAAAAATAAGAAAACTTCATTCGTTTTCTTATCATGATAGTCAGTATATAAATGTGTCTCGAACTGCGTATTCAGTAAGAGAAAAAATTAAAATTTAATAATTAAGTGGCAGCGCCCAAGTACATAGTGTATAGTAAGAAACGAAAATAACCTTTTATTGTTTTTATTGTTTTATCACCGAATAAACATTTTTTAATTCTTTTTGAATTTGTTATGTATACATATATTAAAAAAACCTATTTTTTTCAGACAAATACTATTAGAGAAAAATCTGTCACATACGGTATGTCACGAACGATATTAAGATTTGTTCGTAACAAAATCATCTAAAAATCTTTTTGTATTTAAAAATTATGGATTATCAAGGAAAAATATTTGGCTTGGTGAAAGAACTTAAAGAAAAGAAAAAAACTTTTACAATTCGCAGATTTTCGTATATATGTGCATGCACCTCGACATCACTTCCGTTTTTTGTCACGTACGATATGCGCCTTTTTCGCCCGATATTTTGGCCGGCAAGGTTTTCAAAGTCATGATTTTTTTTTAGATTATAGTACCCTCTAAATGTAACATATTGACGAAACAATTTTTCAGTTACCACTCTTTTTGCAAAATCTACACCACTTTGTAGGCGTACAAATGTCACGTACGATGACATGGAAATGCCCATATGTATAAAAACAGATGTATGTTAATGTGTAGGGACCATCATTTCTATTTTTTCTTCTAACCTCTTTAACACCTTTTAACCAGTTACTTGATGTGTGCCTCTTTAACCGATCACGACCAATAACTTTTGTCCAATTCATGTTTTGTACCTGTAACAGGACGAGTACGTCGACCAATTGGCACCAATTTCCCGCAGGGTATTTACTGAGATGTTGTTACCGACTCAGTTAATTTTTTCCAACAACCTCGTTCATTCAATCTTCAAACCCCATATGCATAAATTACACTGTGGTTCGTGGATAAAATAAGAAACTAATCTGAGTAGCAACTGGTAACTGCAGTGTTGATACTTAAATTTTGGTATTATTAAAAGTAACATTTTTGGGTCTTCCTGTGAAGTAACTGTTAACATATTTGTTTGTGAAAAAAAATAAACAGCGATCACTGTCACTGTTTAAAATAACTGTTATTTAAAAATCACGTTCACTGTTTACAGTATTCTTCAAAAATCACGGGATCGCTTATCTCTAATAGAGATATTAGACTAAGATTGTATAGGAAAATAATGGAAACTTTATTTTTAAAACCTTTAATACTCCTTTGCACATTATTTGAAAAATGGCTAAAACTGCACCTACGAAGTAGCGGGTTAATTGTTAGTATATTGTATTAATCTAAATGAAAGCATTTCTTGCTCTGCTAAAGATGTAGAAAAAAAATCACATCTACTAAGCATTTTGTAGTGTCTTATATACGTAGTTTTTGTAAATTAAAAGTTTTGGGGAAAATGATATCAAATTTTTGTTTTCAAAATTTGCAATCAATTTTCTGAATAGTCCACAGAAGACGTTTTCAAGGATAATTTATTTATTAAAGAATCTCTTCAATGTCTTACTACAAACATTTTTCATAAACATTTGGTGAATTCACAAGGTCTTGTGAAATCATATATTGTAAAATAATACAACCAAAAAATATGACCGTTGTGAACAACTCTTCGTATATTTGTAGGTGTCGTATTTAAAATCTAAATCAGCTGATACGACCAAACGATAGAAAAACAAACACATATTTATGTACATAAATCTGGTGCTGCTCTTGGCTTAACTTAATAATTTGTAGAAATTAGACCCATGAAAACACAAAATAGTCTATATCTAACCTGGTTAGAATCTCTAAAATCCATTAAAATAAGCAAAGTTTTAGTAAAAAATCACAAGAATTTTGTTATTTTTTACGTAAACAAAAAACAGCTGATGTGTCAGAGAGCAGTGCCGGCTATTTTTGCCGGCGGAGGCGGCTTAAGGAATCTTCTTTGGCGGTTTTGCCTAAGTTTTTAGTATAGACATTTTTAACGGATGCGAGTGCTAGCGGCTCTAAAAATAAATTAAAAAACTCGCCGTTTCGTTTTAGGCGCTTGGCGCATGACTTTGTATATAATATGACATCACAAAAAACATATCAAACAAAGTTGTATTGTTTCACAACAAGTTTCGTATGAAAAGCAACAACAAAATTTTTATGCTATTGTGAAATTATATGACAATAATACAATATGCTATCGTATCGTACCTTGTGAATTCGCCAATTATGTTTATAACTTCTTCTCATTTAGTATGTACTAGAGGTCTGCGTGACTACACATAAATGCCGTTTAAATACATTCGTTTGTTTTTAAACAACATAGTGTTTTTCATTCAATGTTAAACAAATTAAATGAATGAACCCACAAGAGAAAGCAAATAAAAAACAGCTCCAACCGAAAACAAAATATAAATAAATACTGAATAGAATGTGTGAATATTGCTGTATGATTGGTGTAAAAAATTATTATTCAGTGCATTCATTTGTGTTTGCTAATTTGTCGTTTTTGTTGTTGTTAAACATTCATTAACTCGAAAAAACACCTGAATGTTTTTATAAAAACTCTAACTGTAATGGGACTTTGCTATGTTTTTGTATTTTCAAGTGAGTTTTATACACATTCAAAACGAAAACTGTAAAATGAATGTGTTCTTCTTGTATCAGTGAGTGTAACACACAATATATTCTTTCTTGTGTTGTTACTGGTTTAACTTTATTTATCTCCCATAGAATGAAAAATGTTTAAATGAATATTGTTTTTGTTGTGTATAGGCAATCAAATGAATATAGTCATGCAGACGTCTAGTATGTACGCTCTTACAAATAACAAATATGATTGAGAAAATGGATTTAAAAAGACTCCATTTTAGTCCTTTTTTTAAATTAGATAATATTATTTTCCTGCTTTAGACAAAACTGTAATATGTGTGTAATAAGTTTTGCTCTTCAATGAAAATTTTGATTTATAAATTGGAAAAAAGGAACACAAATCTTAATTTAAAAACAGAAACATTCATTAGAGTTACATATTCTTAGCTAAACTCCATTTGATGATATTTTCCTTCAAGTGGAAAATTAAAACTTAAAAAAAATGAAATGTAATGGGTAGCAAAGAGGAAACAAATTCTAAAATGTTATGTATGTTTTTACAACAGCATAAAAATTGGTTGTTCTAACAGATTGGCTAAGAAACATAATAATTTACTCTTAAGTCAGTATTCTGAACAACATTTTTTTTTAAATCTTCTGTATTTTAACCAACGCATCTTTATAGATCTCATACAACGAAAACAATTTTAACTTTTTACAAGAGTTTGTACAAGAGTCTACACAGAAACAAATAGTATTTTAAGATAAAAGATGGAAATTCTTAAATTAACCAGGATCTTGATTATTTAAGAAAAAAAAATATGATAAGCCTAAATCATTCTTAAAAAAAAGGAAACCCGAGAGAATAAAATTTACCGGAAATACCAGGAGCTGCCGCTAAGCAATTTTTCCCTGCCATAAGTTAAACTTTTTGTTTGTGACAAAAGTCGTAGTATTGTAGTTTAAGCTAAACAAAATTCTTTGCATGATCCAGCAGTCTCTGAACACTCTCTTCCAAATCAAGTATTTTGTACTTTATTAGGAAAATCCGCATATTTGACACTGCTACCTTCAGATTTATTCAAGTAATAAAATTTTTATTTGCTTTTTTTGGGTGTAAAAAGATGTTACAAATTTTACATCGGTTTGGTATTTTTTGTTTACCCAAACGAAACATATATTTGTGCATAAAATATGAACAAAAATGTATGTGTTTGAACTTATACGTGTGTACGTATGACTTTATGGTGGTGGTGTCTGTAAATCTCGTTTTGGTATGTAAGTATGTAATATTTTATAGGAATGTGTTTGTGTATGATTTAAATTTACACAAACGGGAGGGGATATGTGCTAGTCGGTAGACATTTTGGGCTGACGTGTATGTGTGTCACTTAAATAAATCTTAAAATTTGAAATATTCGACACGATATCTAAGCCGCATTACTTATTCGTACATACCCCCCAAACAACTTTTATTCAAAAGGTCACTCACTCATGGTAAACGAGAGGGAATGTAAAACTATTCGAACATATATAATCAGTGTTTTTTATAAAAAAATATAAGTTTTCTGGCAAACGAACCAAGGTTTTTGAAACTAGTAATGATCGGCCCATTTTTGCGCACATGTATTTCCCATAAAAATGTTCTTCAGGAATAAGGATGCGACTCATATAAGTCATACTTCCTGAATTCAGCACATTAATTGCAAAAACAAAATAATAATGCTATCGAGATATGAGCAAAACAAAATTTAGCTCACACAAAATTTAATATGTATAAAAACAAATAAGAGCGCTATATTTGGGTGTGCCAAGCCTTATGTGCCCTTTACATTGATCTTATTAGGTACCCAGCCATCTGATCTAGCCGAGTTGTTTCGTACTGGCAATATTATAACAAAAATACTTTGCGCCGGGTTTAAAGTCAATTGCTAGTCTAGTTTTTGAAATAAAAAACTTTGGAAAATTTTTGCGTTTGTATGTACAATAGAAACACCATGTAGAAGGCTTAATTAAGGTCGAAAGTTTGAACAGTTTTTCTTATTATTCGCATTAAAAGTTACCCTCCCCCTACGCCTATCCAACAATAACAGTAAAGACAACGTCGTGACTATTTAGTTATCTCTATGGAAAAAGTTACTGATATTTGCTTGGTAGGTATATGTAGATGCATACATATCTCGACATTATCTATACATTTGTACATAAAAATTATTTTAAACACAGATACAAGCATAATAACTGTGTAGTTGCAAAATTTTATATCATCTGAGTTAAATAAAATATGTATGAACCTAAAAGACACACTGACAGAGTTACAAAACCAGTAGATTTATAATCACACATAAACAAGGATTTGTCTTTTCGTATTATCAAACTATTAACCGACCGAAAACCAAAAAAAAACAACAAGTTATTCATTCAAGCATACAGTGAAAGTCAATTGGATTTTGGTTTATATTTAACAAAACTTCAAGATATATATTTACAAACTATTTAAAGAATTTTTTTAAATTAGATAACACGAATAAAGACAAATACGTTGAAGAAACTGAAAAAATAAAGTAAATAAAGTCCTCGTTTACAATGTAAACCATTTCGAATGGGGGGAAGCCTCACATTCATTTCCTTCTTTGCTATTCACAGATTTTTCCTGAGTTGCTGTTCGCTATAAAGCTTATTAAACATTAAAATTTTATCCTCCTGCTCCCTGAAAGAAATTTACTGGAGCACTAAACGCTGAAGTTTTGGTATAACCATTGATTTTAAATTTTTATTTATTTTACATCAAGGCATACATATATATATATATATATATATAATTTATTAACTGACTAATCAACTCACTGAGTGAGTCATACATTATCGTACTGCCCAAACGCGTAACGGTTAAATGATGCAATATGGTCTTCCCGTACCATTTCTGATGTACAGGTCTACTAACTCCTTAACTTTACACAATACTTAAAAACCAATTTTAAAAGTTTCTTATTCTACTCAAAAAATTGATGAATCAGTGCCTGGCACTTTTTGGTAAATTCGGACCCATTAGAGACAAGATAGGGCAAAAACTATATTTATACCAATTTCTCGCCAATAAATTTAATCACTGATATGGAGCACTGCATAAGAGATATAAATGAATACACGGACGAAGAAAAGGATATAGCTCGGTCAAAGCTAGCGAACAGAATTGTGACATTTAAAAGAAAAATCAGGAATACACCGAGAGAAAAATACATATTGACGGCCTTTGAAAAAACGAAACATTTTCTAAAGAGGCACAGTGAAATAGTTATTATTCAAGCCGATAAAGGTAATAAGACAGTAGCATTGTACAGGGATACTTCCGAAAGGAAAATGAAAGAATTACTAGATGACAAAAATACATACAAAGTTTTAAGAACAGATCCAACGACAAAATTTCAAGGAACCAACAACAACATCGTTGCTGACTTGTACAAATGTGGACACATAGATTTGTGGCAAAAACAACAGCTCAGTTGTCCAGCTCCAACAGCCCCAAGAATATACGGCTTACCAAAAATCCACAAGGCTGGTACACCTCTCAGACCTATAATATCGTCTATAAAAGTACCTTGATACAATCTCCCTAAGCATATCGGACAAATTTTGAAGGGAATAATATCACCAAAATATAATATTAAAAATTCTTTAGATTTTAAGAACCAATTCCAAAATATTAAACTAGATGCGAACGAAATAATTGTATCTTTTGACGTCATCTCAGTGTTTACAAACATTCCTGTTTACACTGCAATTCGAAACATTATGAGAAAATGGGACATGATAAAGGAAAGCACGAAAATCCCGAAGACTAAATTTTTCGAAATTTTAAAATTCTGCCTAACTGACAATAACTATTTCATTTATGACAAAAACATTTATCAACAAGTGTTTGGAATGCCAATAGGGAACCCGTTATCTCCTACTATAGCAGACATAGTACTAGACGATCTTCTTGACGATGCAATGATAGAATTAGATAAAAGGAACATACAAATAAATTACATAGCCAAATATGTAGATGACATAATAGCTATAATAAAATTTGACGACCAGGATGAAATCCTAAAAACCCTCATTATTTTTTGTTTGTGTTTTAATATTTGTTTTTTAATGTTTATTAAACTAAACTTAACCTTAAATTTAATGTGATAAATCAATAACTGTTTTGTAGGTTTTTGCATATTTGTACACATGCAATTTGTTTTAATTATTTGTTTTCAATAAAATAGACAAAGCCCTGAAAAGTCGACAAAAACTCGACGAAACGTTGGAGAAACTGTAATAAAACAAGTTTTTATTTACACAAAAGAAATTAGGCCCTATTAGCTAAAGAAGTAAATATATGAAAATCATTTAAAATACTGGCCAAATACATTCTAAATAATATTTATACCCTTTACATTATTAAAAAGGGTATATAAACGTTTGTCATTTTGTTTGTAGTTTCTTTAACATCCATCTACGACCCCTAAATTATATATTTTCTTGCACGCAAAGAAAAAACATGGTTGATACAATCACAAACACAAACTATCATTAATGATTGGCTTAATGATTATATCAAACATATTTTTGGCAAGGTCTTGTGAATCATTATATGTTTGTATATGCTAACCATTGTTTATCGTCACGTTGAACATGTTTTTTTGTTCATATGGACCATTCAATATTTTATCTCGAACATATATTTATGTTTCCGAGAGCTATTTAAAATATCACCTGTAACATATTATTATGTTTCCTAAAACCATAAAGGCTTCTTATAAAAATAATAGTAAATTTTTGTGCTTTTTATATATTTATTTATTGTTAAGAAAAAAATAGTTTTAAATAAAAATTTTCTTTAAAAATTACATACATAACTGTACACAGGTATTTAAAAATAATTAAGCAATTAATAAATGCATATTTACATATGTTTACATAGATATTTACATATAAAAATATTTATTTGTTTTTAAATTTATAAGAAAAAAAACAAAAAGTTAACATTCTTTACAAGAGCTAGCTTTATAAATTTTTTTAATGTAAAAACATTAAATTATCTTTTGTAACACAAACATATCCAATAAAATCTGACTTTAAGGACTCAATATTAACAGATAAATAAATATCTTCGTAGTCAATACGATACGCATAATAATGCAGGTCAAAACCATGATTTAAAAGTCTTTGAATGCATAAAAAATAAGAATTATTTTTAAAACATATATAATTTATTAATCCAAACAATGGAATTTCATCTTCATATTCACCTATGTGAACTACCATTCCTGGTTTAAAAAAAAAATGGTCATATTGAAGGTATGATGTGGTGTGAAACGAGAACTCAGAGTATATATTATACTTTTCCAAAAAATTTTTTTCAACCAATTTTAAAACTCCAGCTTTAATTTTTTCGTTAATAATATCGTCATAATTTATAAAAAAATCTATCAGCTTTATTTGATATTTTACAAAAATAGTTTTCAAAATATTTGTTTTATTATTGGAGCTGTTACATATACCCTTTAAAACTTTATGCACCGACTCAAATCTCATAGAAGAGATACTTTTAAGCGGACCAACTTTTTTAATTATAGTCGAGTAATGTTGCATGTTATGAAATTTTGGCTTTAAAGTAGAATTTGTTAACTTAAGATACAACGCATTATGTTCACAAACCAACTGATTTAAGTGTTCGGCTATGCCCTTTTGTGTTGAACTAGACTCGCAGGCTATATGTAAAATTTGTCTCAGAAGTGTATACAAAGACCATTCTTCGCAATCAAAAACTAAATCGCCAACCAATAAACCAAAGCATTTTACAAAAACGAAAGTTTCTGAAGCCGAAAACTTGAGTTTAGTAATATGCTTTTTTTTAAAAGTATCCTTATCAAAAATTGGTGGCTTGTTTTTAGAATGAATCGGCCCGTAGTTAAAAGTTAACATTCTGTAATTTAATTGCTCGACAGAAAAAAAATTAAGGTCTTCAACGAAGCGTTTAATAATAAAAATCAACACATAGTGGCATACGCCCTCCAGGAGGTCGTGCATTACATCAACAGAAAAGTTATTTGTAACATGAAAGTTATTTAATTTGTTCCAAACGGAATATTCTTTTACACCTGTAAGTTTAAAATTATTTGTTGCCAAATCTTCGGTATAGTTCTCAACATTTCTTAACGTCTCAACACTTTCATAAGTCTTCACTTGCATTTCACTTTTATGATGTTTACATAAGCGACAATAGAAATTGCCACTAAAACTCTCAGAGAAGCCAAGAATTGTATTTAATCCGAGGTTATCACCTAAAATTAACGATGGTATAATTTTTACTCTATTTATTTTTTTGCCACTAATTTGGGTATTGACTTCAATACCAGTATTTTGTAAATAATTAAGCTCTTCTATGAAAGGAGTGAATGTAGAAGTGTTGCCAAATTTTTTTCTGTCATCAGAAAACAATAACATGGCTACAAAAATGTGAGATAGTTTAGATTGCAAAAAATTAGGAATGCAGGGAATTTTGACATAAACCCCACCAAGTTTTTGAAATCCTGCATGTGACCCTAGAGAATTGTTAGGTTCAAACTCGTCAAAATAAACGAACAGTGGTATATAAAACACATCTTCATCAGAATTTTTTAATAATCTATTTACTTTACTTTTCCAAAGAGTACTTTGTATAAAGTTATGAGTTACATCATCATTCTGATGTTCTAATTTTTTAATGTAAAAAATAATTTCGTTTAAAAATTTTGTTTTTGTAAAAAGTATTTTAAACACTTCTTTCAATGGCAAAATTGCCACAGAATAATTAATATTTTTTAAAATCGTTTGACCGCTTAAAATCATCACCTCTTCTAGTTCTTTATGTAAAGAGAGAAAACTTACTTCCACAAAAAAGTTGGTCTCCTTAAGCGCTTTGATAAATTTATATTCTGATTCGATAATATTATTATCACAAAGCTTTTCAACAAATGTAAGTAGGTCTCTAGTAACATTACAATTTTTGAGTTTATTTTTTAAAATAAACAAGTTTTTTCGGTAATAATTTGAAACATTCTTGATTATTTCTAATGTTTGATTTCTCGGTATTTTTTCATTGCAATAAGCTTTTACAATTTGTTTTATAAGATCTAAGCGTATATCTGAAGATAAAATTTAATAATAATGAAACTATTGCTTTTGCAATATTTGTTCTGTGTTTATTTTCTATTATATTTGCCTGAAGCGCTTCTCTTACTTCCAAAAGATCTCTTATTACTTGTGTCGATGGTAGATTCTCTATTGAGTTTGTTTGTGTGCACAAATTTTCTTCAGCTTTTGTTTTTAAATTGGCAGCACCGTCTTCAAATATGATTTCTGAAAAAAACGATCCTTCATCTGCTGGAGGAGTTTCTGGTATATAATCGTCGGTCGAAGTATTTAAAAATATACTTGAATCTGTATGGCAATTTGAATGTACTGTGGAAATATTTTGAACAATATCTGAAAAAGGCTCGATTGAATTGAATGTATTTACATTTTTATTTTTTGTATAAAGTAGTTTTATTTGATACAAGTTTGCTAGTTTTTTATCGCTGTTGCAAATTGTAACTTTATGTTAGTTTTTTTATTTATTCTTAACTCCAAGTTTTGGCTTGTAACTTTTAAAAAGAAATTAAAACAAAAAGAAAAGAACAATTACAAACACTGCATTTTATAATGTTACTATAAAAGTTGATTTTATAGAAAATAAACAAAGAATAGCATTACAAATTAGGGCTTACAACTTTGTTTGTTTTTTTACGCTTAGAAATCAAAAACAGTTGTTTATTTCTTGTACATCTTGAACTTAAATGTTTAACACCACTTACTATTTTTATTTCTATTACCAATTATCTTTTAAACATTACATTTGCAAACATTACCAGCAAGCTGTATCCGTACCAGGTAGTAGCGTAGCTTTAGCTGCCTTTTTTTATACTTTTCTTTGTTTACGCAGATAAATGTCAAGTTGCATACTGAAGGCTTGTTTGCTTGTATGTTGGCTTGTGTTGGTTTCACATTTTGTGGTGTTTTAACATATTTTTAACGAAAACAATGTCATACGCTTGTTAGTCTTGTACTTGTAGTAATTTCGCTACTACCTTGTAAGGATAAACCTTTATTACAAGTCAAAGCAAGAAAAGCTCACAAATAATATTTATTATGTTGACATTTCTCTTTGTTACTTTATTCATTGGTCTGGTTCATGGTGAAATAATACACGAGGTGGCCTAGTTACAACATGTGGTCAAGCAGTTTTATAAACATAGTTTAATTTAATAAACTAGTTGAAATCAATAATTAAAGAACCGTCATTGAATAAAGTTGCCTAAGTTGAAATCAAATCTTCGTATTCATTTGATCTGTGAGCTGGCTTAAATCAAAATAAATGAATTTGGTAAAGTTTAAGTTGTGATTGTTTATGTATGTGCACCTTGCTTAAGCAGTAAACGAAAATAAAAGAAGAAAGGGAGGCAGAGTTATTTGTACTTATTTTCTGTATCAATATAAAACTTAATTTAATGAGAATTCAAAAAACCATGCAATAATGCACATATATGTATGTACCTTTTACTAACATCAAAGCGTTGTCAATTAAATATGTATAATGTTGAAAGTTAGTTTGTTGTTTGTTGAAATCTTTAAAAAACTAAATACTGATGTTAATTTTTTAAAATTCGATTAGGAAATCGCCTGAGATGTTTCGTGTGCTTTCTTGTAACAATTTCGTTAATGTTACAATAACCTTAAATCTAAGACGACTTCCAAAACATCTTTTTAAAAGATCATTGATGTTGTCATTAGTAAAACTTGTTAAGTAATTCTTTTGTACTCACCTAATTTTATTTCAATCACAAAATCCACTGCATTTATATATTGTTCAATAACCATTAAAAAAAGGTCCGGCCTTATAACAAAATCATACGTTAAAATGTTAACGTCAGTACTTTCGGCAATACAATAAATTTTCTTCGCTGAAAAAAGAAAACTTTTTTTATGTTTTGTACGTCACAATTATATCAAATATTAATTACCCGATTCAATAAATGTGTTATAGTTAAAAAGTTTGTTAAAATCTATTGCCATTATGGCTTTTTTTCCTTCAAAAACCATTTTTATTAATTTAAAATTACTCATTTTTATTTTAACACAACCCGCACTTTTAAAATTTAAACTTGAAATGACGCTTGTTTTGGCTTTTGAAAGCGTCTTAAAAAATTGTATTTTCTGTACAAACATATGCTGGTCGTATTTACACCAAATTTGATAGCATTACAAAAATTAGTACTTTTGAGAAAAAATTAATAATGATGACAAACAGTTCTTTTTTGTACAACTATGCTACTTACAAAAATGTTATTATTGTCAAATTTTAAAAATTTTTTTTTAGTTTTATATATTTATATAGGTTCAAAAAACCTTTATAAAAATTAAATACTTGCAATCAATTTATAAATTTACAAATACCTCATTTTTAATTTATAATAATATATATATATAATATATTTTATATAATACTTAAAGCTATAAATAACACAAACAAATAAAGTGCAAACAATTTTCCCTATAAAAATTTTTTGTTACAAACATTTAATTTCCTACAACATAGTTAGAGCTACTACATTTACCACTTTAATATCAATGACCATATTATGGTGTTGAAACTAATACTTAAAAGATTAGGAGAAAAAATAAGTTTTCAAATGCTATTTGGACTACTATATTTAGTCGTTTGAACTATATGGGACTGCTATAAACAAGTTATGACCTCAATGACCATTTACCTATCATGTTTTTTCTCTGCGTGTGGTTCTTAAGGATGGGGAAGTCGATTAACCGATGTCTATCTACCCCTCTGTTCGTGTTATGGTTAAAATTACATTTTTAAAGACTCCCGATGTTGCATAGACCCGTAGATGGTAATCAACTATCAGAAATATCTGCAGGAAAATTGCCATCGAAATACATTAAATGCACCCAATAACTGACGGAGATATAAATCTTTAAAATGTGTACATAAAAACCTCTACAACTGCCCCGGGTGCAATATAAGACCGACTTCTATTAAACATTTTTGTGAAACATACTTACATTTCTCTGCCCCCTAACAGGGTTGCCACACAAAGTTTAATATAAAAAAAAACTTTTATCGCTCTTACAGCTTCCAGGGTGCTCCTAAAAAGGCCAAATGTTAGACCGAACCCTACTAACTTTTTGTGGATAATAATTACCCCCTATCTCTAGCCCCTAACAGGGTTGTAATACAAAATTTAAAAAAAATTGGAGTAAACCCCGTACAACTTCTCTGGAGTCGGTCTTAGAGAAATAAATGTATGACAGACCCCCATTAGTTTTCCCTCCCAAGCATATTCCTTGAACATACTTACCCCCTATTGCCATCGCCTAAGGGGGCTCCCATTCAAAATTAAAAAAAAATTATGGTAAAACTCCCTACAAATTCCTCGTAGTCATCATAAGAGGGTTAAAATGTGACACTGAACCCTATTTAAAAATTAAAAATATTTTATAAATAAAAAAAATGGATAAAAATTAAAAAAAATTTAGGGTTTCCAGAGGCCAATAATTGTGAAAGGTATATAAGAGTCGGCACAGCCAAATACAGCGCTCTTATATGTTTTATTCTATATGGGTTCGTTTTGTAGCTTTGAGGCATTATTAAAATTGCACTTGAAAGATCTCGAAAAAATATATTAAAAAAAGTTAAAAAATAAAAAAAATGTTTTTGTATTTTTTTAAATTAATTCTTTTAAATCTTATCTTAGCCAAGGTATGTTCGCCAGGACTGAAAATTTTTTTTTACTGTTTTGAAATTTCGAACCATAAGCAGTACAAAAAAATTTAAAAATATGGTTTAGTAATTTCGTGGTACTCTTTGTAAAAGCTAAACCCATAATGATAGAAAAATAGCTCAAGTTGTGTTTGACTGGTCTTAAAAATAAATAAAAATGCATATTTTTATTACCTTTTAAAAACGTTGTACTACCTAGGGCCCCCATACAAAAGGACCATGTTTTAGAAAATTTTGATTTAAAATATGTATTTCCGAAACTACAAAAACTATCGACTTGTAACCTGCTACAATATAGTTTGAGTATTCTTTCCATAATTCGGGGAAAAAATGTTGCATTTAAGCTGGGAGAATGGTAATGAATCGGATACCCAGTGATCAAATATTATTATTGTGAATTGTACAGCCGCAGCTAGCACTTTTACCTGTTTTTTCTTTTTCATCTTTTTTGTCATTTGTTTTATTTGTATTACAAAGGGTTTGTTTGACTTTAACTTTTTAGTTTTGTTCATTTTATATGCTTTGAGTTGTTGTAAAATAGTTCATTACATATTAATCACTGTAATATTAAAGTCACTTCGATTTCAAATAAATGTTTAAATAAAATACAAAACTATTATTTGTGACACACAAAAATTTCACGTCAAATACATATGTACATATTCCCTTTAAGCAATTGGAAGTTAATTTTTGGATAAAAGTATCTAATAAGTCACTACTTTTGATCTACTGGTTTGTAGTAAACATTTTACAAAAACAGTTTACATTATTTTAATATTTTAACTTCCCTACGTTAAAATTCATTGTAAATTTTAAAGTTAAAACACTTTCTAATATGTAAATATATACTTTTATATATTAAAAGTATAAAAATATAATACTTTTTGAATACAAAAGTAGATACAATATAAAATATAAAGAATATATCAGCTCTCACTGCTCGGAACACATACCACTTAAAACTCCCCAAGAAATCGATGATTGCCTAAATATCCTAAATGAAAACATTAAAGGAGCCGTTGAACATGCTTCTTCAACATACCGTCAGGTCAAATACAACAAAATTTTTTCTGTCGATGTTAAGGAGCTTTTATCTGAAAAAAAGGAGAGCGCGAAGAGAATGGCAACAGCATAGATCGCCCCAACTTAAAACGAAGCTAAAAGAGTGTACAAATCGCTTAAAAAACTTGCTGGAGGTACACAGAATTGCATCAATTAAGAAGTATTTGGAAGGTCTAGACGCGACTCCTCAAACAAATTATTCTCTATGGCGATTAGCCAATCGTCTCAAAAGACCCGTAATCGCAAAACCACCACTGCGCAATCTAAGAGGATCCTGGGCTAGAAATGATGAAGAAAAATGCGATCTGCTCGCAAGCCATTTAAGAAACGTGTTCACTCCTAATACATGCACTGACGTGAGGGAATTACCGCCTGTTGTTTCTAGACGTTCTATAGAAGTACCTTTCCGATATTCAGATGTGGTAGAAGCTATTGCTAACCTTAATGATAAAAAAGCTCCTGGCGTTGATAAAATAAGCAACAAAATGCTCATTGAGCTACCTTTTACAGCAAAAAGAATAATTCTTTTTATTTTTAATGCCATAATACGGCTTGAACATTTTCCACCAATATGGAAAGTTGCCTTAGTTAAGATGATTCCTAAGCCTGGTAAAGATCCTTCTAAGGTGGAGTCTTATAGGCCTATAAGTTTGTTACCAACTTTGTCCAAACTGTTTGAAAAGCTGCTTAAAAACAAGCTTACTCCGATCCTGAATGAAAACAACTGCATTCCAGATCACCAATTTGGCTTTAGAAGTCAACATAGCACAATAGAACAAACTCACAGACTGGTGCAGGTTATAAGAAAAACTTTCGAAGAGAAAAAGTACTGCTCCGCACTTTTTAAAGACGTCTCTCAAGCTTTCGACAAAGTATAGCACGAAGGCCTGTTAAACAAACTAAAGCTAAACCTTCCAGCTAATATTTTCAACCTACTAGAAAAGTACATAACCGGTCGACAATTTAAAATCAAAGAGGGAAACCAAATAAGTTGTTGCCAACCAATAGGGGCTGGTGTACCTCAAGGGAGTATCCTAGGTCCAATTTTGTACTTGCTTTACACGGCAGATATGCCAACAAACAGTTTTACGCACACGTTTACATTTGCTGACGACACCGCTTTTCTTAGTATTCACAAAGACCCTAAAGAGGCTTCGAACCAGCTGCAACAACACGTTACCCAAGTTGAAAAATGGGCAAAATTATGGGGAATAAAAATTAATGAGCAAAAATGTACCCATGTTACTTTTACTTTACGCAAAGAAACGTGCTCTCCAATCCTTATTAACAACCATATGGTGCCTCAACGATTTGAGACGAAATACCTTGGCATTCACCTGGACCGTCGCCTTACATGGAAGACGCATATAGATGCGAAGTTGACGCAAATGAAACTTAAAGCTACACAACTTCATTGGCTAATTGGCAGAAACTCTGTGCTACGTCTTGATTGTAAACTTCTACTCTACAAATCGATTTTGAAACCGATTTGGTGCTACGGTATACAATTATGGGGCACTGCTTCCGCCTCTAACATAGAAAAAATTCAACGCCGTCAAAACAAAATCCTAAGAATGATAACTGGTGCTCCTTGGTATATTAAACACAGCAACATCCATAAGGATCTACAAGTTCCACTAGTTAAATGCGAAATCCTGAACTATGTGGACAAGTATTTAAACAAGCTGGAAACGCATCCAAATCCGCTCGCTCGAAGCATCTTGCAACATAGTGGACACACTCGTCTGAAAAGAAGGGACACTATTGAACTTAGATGAAACTGTTTAAATTAATTTACTTTGTTATGAGAACTTTAATTTTGGTCTGGTACTGACTGGACTAATATAAATTACTTAGTTTTAAGATTTGAATACTTATTGTTAGTTCGCAAAAGCGAAGATTCAATAATAAAAATATGAAAAAAAAAAAAAAAAAGTAGATACATTTTGGTTACATAGTAGATATTTAAAAAACGAAATTCCAAATTTTTTCAAATTATTGAGTTTAAAAAGTAATTAAATAGTTTAATAAGTAAGTATTATAGTAGTGGAACGTTTTATCCCGAACGGCAACACTTTTTAGATAAAAAATTTATATCATATTTGAATAGTTTAAACTTCCTTTTGTATCGAATAATTGTCATTTTGAATAGAAATTGATTGAAGGGTCGTGCACTGTCACGAGCGTGTTTAAAAATGGTTAAAGTCGAAGTAAAAAATTTTAATTTTTTTACCTTTTCTTTTGCCATTCTTGCGTTGTTTTTAAATTATTGTTGTTCAAAGTTAAGGTTTAAAAAAAACATTGTCAAATTTGGGGCTTTCAAATTTTACAGGCGTTTGTTCAAGTAAAAAATTAAATCTTCTTTGGTAACGGCCAATATATTTTTGTAATAGAACTGTAAGCCAGGTATGCCCCTATTATTATAATGCGGTTAATAAATATGAATCACACACGAAATACTGTTAGTCAAATGATAGTTTTTTAGTGAAATGTGTATTTTGAATTTAAAGCTAATTTTGAAACTAAATTTAAAAAAAAAAATAATATTTATAACTTTAAATATTTTGATATCTTATAACGAAAGGTATGTATTTCTACATACACAAATTTAACCTGCCCATTTGTTTTAGAAATGTTTTTTTGTGTCAACCTTACAGCAAATTCATGATATTTTTCAGCAGTGGCTAGAGTTAAAGAAAAATAAAAAAGCTATAACGTAGAAACGAAAAAATTTAGATGAATTTTTTTATATAACAATTATAAAGCTAAATACTGGCGCTAGAAATGGTGGTTAAAAGACGAGTTAATTAGAACCTCAATTGTTTAAATAAAACACAGCTCATATATATTAGGAAGCTGGTACAAGAATAAGGTTTTGATTAAAAAACACAAAATATCGGCAAAAAAAAGAACTTAAGCTCTTTTTATATTATATTGGCCTTCCTTTTTCATTAAATATATCAAAGGTTTTAAGCTAAATTCACGATGATTGTTATACCCTTCACATAGTGATAAGTGATATATATCATTCCGTATGTAATTTCTTTATTATCCATTTTCGACCCCAAAAGGTATATATATTCTGGGTCCTCCTTGATAGGGAAATCGATATAGCCATGTTAGTTCGTCCATCTGTCTGTCTGTCTGTTGAAATCAAGTTTCCGGGTTCAAATAAAACAATACGGACCGTTTATTGATGTCAAACTATTAGAAATATCCCTGAAAAACCTCTATTTAAAATCAGCAAAATCGGTTCACTATTGACCAAGAAGTACTAACACGTGACTGTTTCTTCTTCTCAACGTATATATTTTGGTAGTGGATGACAATATCATATCGGCTCCTTGAAAAATTTCGAACAAAGTTAAGAATCTTCTGTATTTAAATATTAAGAATTGTTTTGAGGTTCTTGGAAAGAGAAAATGGATTTCCCATACAATGAAAAAATTTACATAAAAGACGACAGACCTAAAGCTAAGAATAATATACAAATAATCGTAAACATTTATTGTCTATGAATTGTGAGGGGGTACAACCCTTACCACGACCATCTTCACCTCCTGCTTAAGTAAAGGTCAGGATACGAATTATATCAAATATAACCGATTTTAGGTTAATGGATAGAGCAGAATACCACTTCAACTTAAGACAGTCTGTTGTCCCTTGCTAATATAATGTACATAATATCGAAAAATCTCATGCGAAAGTTTTTTACTATACCGATGCTCTTATATATAAATAAATATTTTTCTAATGCCTTAATAATACCTAATAGATATAATACCATATACTTAGATACGATTGTGTAAATAATATGTATATCATTAGACGTAATAAAACTATATTTGGGGGTGCCACGCAATATTCAAATTTATTATAAACACAAATACAGAGTTTGAAAACTTCCGGTGTTATGGTTGTTGAGATATTAATAAAACAACTATTTTCTTTAAATAGGAAGTACCGCAATTATTGTTTCCTTTTCGCTAATACTCAGCCTTGTTACGAACATCAATAATTAAAAATAAATATAAAAAAATGGCCCGATCACCCCTCCAGCGTGAACAGTGCACCATGCGATCTTTTAAGCGGGAATAATCGCTCTTCGTGGATTTTTGGTGCCCCAGAAGCGTCTCGCGTGGTCACATACTCTTCATGGTTGGTGGCCAAACAGCGCAGTATTTGCACAGTCGGTGCCGGCCGACCGGGGAATCGGTGACGGAATTGGCGCTTCGCCAACACCACAGACGAATTGTTACGCAAAAAATAGACACGATTATTTGGCGTTCTTGGGTAGTGTATCGCTCCATAGCTTGTTCACTTGTATTCTACATATGTCTAGTTCACAAAATAAGAGCATCTTCCATTAGGATGATTTCTTTTGGCCCACTTTGTATATAAGATGAGATTTTTTAAGAAAATAAAAAATATACTTCAACTTTTTGATAAGATAAAATTCATCGCATATTTCTTCTGTAATTGACCAAAGTTTCTGTCTTACCTACAATCTTCCGCCTGGCAGACTACTACTCTACTTACTTCATGTGCCCATACAATGATTTTTGATGGGGCACTCACTAGATGAAGCATAATAAAATATATCACTTTTGAAATAATAATAAACATTTATCTTCAGGTACTTCTGTAGGCAAGTTAAAAGCTTCTGGTTTAACGCATAAAAGTAAGTGCAAACACAAATCACAATTTGGTCAATGTAAGGACAAATTATGTTTGCTTTTCCTTTCTTGTGGTTTTCTGACAATGTTAATAAACAATTGTACTGGAAAAAGATTGTTAAGATTGTTCATTTTGTTATATAATTACGAAGAAATAATGTTTTACATTAAAGGGAGGAGAATAATACAAGGAAATTACAGCAATTTACATACTTATGTTTACAAAAATAAAAGCAAAACCTATGTCATTTGTATTGCTTTAAGTAGTTTGTTTTTCAAGAATGTTTTACTTTCTAAAGTTAATCAGTTAAAGCACAAATTGGTACATACTATAAGAAATTTTTGATTCACCTCAAAAATGCTAAAATGAAATGAATTTGCTCAGGGAAAATAAAACATTTGGTTAAGTTTTTAAAGGCGTGGCAACTTCCACTTTTTGCCTTAAAAATTTTTATCTGGAAGCGAATAAAATTGTATTGATATTTTAGTTATTGTGGACGTAGCTCTGCCTACTATGTAGGCTTGAGCATTTTGATTTTGGAGACTTGGCATATACATACATACATAAGTACAAAATGAAAAAAATCAATGCAGTTAAGGTGCCAGAATTAAAGCGGAAGCAGTACTTTTTTCTGAGAACAGTTAAAAAACAGAATTAAATTAAATTACCAACAGGAATAATCAAACTCATACCGTCTGAAACAGTCGTGGATCCAGCTCAAGCTTTTGGGGGTGTAATTCTAAATGAAGCACACAATTTTAAAACTAGCTTTTAGCAGTTTATTGAAAAAAAAATTTACAAAAAGATTAATTAATACAAATTTTTGATTTTTAGTTTGGCTTTAGTTCATATAATTTCTTTTTTATTAGAAGAAATTATTATTTTCCGTTAATGTTTAAAGAAACTTTCAATTTGAAAAAAGCTGATTTTTCTACCGCTACTAGCCGAGTAGAATGCATTTTCGAAAGCAGCTACGCAATTTCATCATCAGTACTCTTTGAACGGTAGTAGTGTATATGGTTGTAAACATCACCTATTTAACTTACATGTAACAGAGAAAAGTATACGGTATCAGTGTTTTCCTTCTGTTTTTTTATTTTGTAAGTTAGGACGAAGTTTATTTTTCATATAAACTATGCTTTTTTCTATTAAAAGTCTCTTTGGCAACACTTGACTAACGGACAAGCATTTGTCCATCTCTCAGATGGAACGAGACGCTTTTTATTATTGTATATCATACAATAGGGGTAATCACTTTTTAATTTCTTTTATTGTCAACGACAAATTGATAGAAATTATTAAAGATCATTTTGCACCGTGCCGTGTGTGAGTTATATGTTAATTTTTATTTATTGTTGAACTAATTGTTTTTAATACAAATTTTTGATTTTTAGTTTGGCTTTAGTTCATATAATTTCTTTTTTATTAGAAGAAATTATTATTTTCCGTTAATGTTTAAAGAAACTTTCAATTTGAAAAAAGCTGATTTTTCTACCGCTACTAGCCGAGTAGAATGCATTTTCGAAAGCAGCTACGCAATTTCATCATCAGTACTCTTTGAACGGTAGTAGTGTATATGGTTGTAAACATCACCTATTTAACTTACAAGTAACAGAGAAAAGTATACGGTATCAGTGTTTTCCTTCTGTTTTTTTATTTTGTAAGTTAGGACGAAGTTTATTTTTCATATAAACTATGCTTTTTTCTATTAAAAGTCTCTTTGGCAACACTTGACTAACGGACAAGCATTTGTCCATCTCTCAGATGGAACGAAACGCTTTTTATTATTGTATATCATACAATAGGGGTAATCACTTTTTAATTTCTTTTATTGTCAACGACAAATTGATAGAAATTATTAAAGATCATTTTGCACCGTGCCGTGTGTGAGTTATATGTTAATTTTTATTTATTGTTGAACTAATTGTTTTTAATACAAATTTTTGATTTTTAGTTTGGCTTTAGTTCATATAATTTCTTTTTTATTAGAAGAAATTATTATTTTCCGTTAATGTTTAAAGAAACTTTCAATTTGAAAAAAGCTGATTTTTCTACCGCTACTAGCCGAGTAGAATGCATTTTCGAAAGCAGCTACGCAATTTCATCATCAGTACTCTTTGAACGGTAGTAGTGTATATGGTTGTAAACATCACCTATTTAACTTACATGTAACAGAGAAAAGTATACGGTATCAGTGTTTTCCTTCTGTTTTTTTATTTTGTAAGTTAGGACGAAGTTTATTTTTCATATAAACTATGCTTTTTTCTATTAAAAGTCTCTTTGGCAACACTTGACTAACGGACAAGCATTTTTCCATCTCTCAGATGGAACGAAACGCTTTTTATTATTGTATATCATACAATAGGGGTAATCACTTTTTAATTTCTTTTATTGTCAACGACAAATTGATAGAAATTATTAAAGATCATTTTGCACCGTGCCGTGTGTGAGTTATATGTTAATTTTTATTTATTGTTGAACTAATTGTTTTTAATACAAATTTTTGATTTTTAGTTTGGCTTTAGTTCATATAATTTCTTTTTTATTAGAAGAAATTATTATTTTCCGTTAATGTTTAAAGAAACTTTCAATTTGAAAAAAGCTGATTTTTCTACCGCTACTAGCCGAGTAGAATGCATTTTCGAAAGCAGCTACGCAATTTCATCATCAGTACTCTTTGAACGGTAGTAGTGTATATGGTTGTAAACATCACCTATTTAACTTACATGTAACAGAGAAAAGTATACGGTATCAGTGTTTTCCTTCTGTTTTTTTAAAAATCAAAAATTTGTATTAAAAACAATTAGTTCAACAATAAATAAAAATTAACATATAACTCACACACGGCACGGTGCAAAATGATCTTTAATAATTTCTATCAATTTGTCGTTGACAATAAAAGAAATTAAAAAGTGATTACCCCTATTGTATGATATACAATAATAAAAAGCGTTTCGTTCCATCTGAGAGATGGACAAATGCTTGTCCGTTAGTCAAGTGTTGCCAAAGAGACTTTTAATAGAAAAAAGCATAGTTTATATGAAAAATAAACTTCGTCCTAACTTACAAAATAAAAAAACAGAAGGAAAACACTGATACCGTATACTTTTCTCTGTTACATGTAAGTTAAATAGGTGATGTTTACAACCATATACACTACTACCGTTCAAAGAGTACTGATGATGAAATTGCGTAGCTGCTTTCGAAAATGCATTCTACTCGGCTAGTAGCGGTAGAAAAATCAGCTTTTTTCAAATTGAAAGTTTCTTTAAACATTAACGGAAAATAATAATTTCTTCTAATAAAAAAGAAATTATATGAACTAAAGCCAAACTAAAAATCAAAAATTTGTATTAAAAACAATTAGTTCAACAATAAATAAAAATTAACAAAAAGATTAATTTATTAAAAATAGTTATAATCACATAGAAGGCAAAAAAAAAATATTTAATTAATCTATTATAAAAGTATCCAAACACAATTTGCGGCCTTTCCTTTCAATATCAGTTTTGGCCATTTTTTTACTTTGAATAAAGTTTACCAGAAAATGTAATTTTTTTTCCACTTATAGTTAAATAAAATGCAAAACTTACAAAAGTAGTTAAAATTGAATGAATGGGTAAATATTATGAATTAAAATATAAAAAAATATTTAACAGCTTTAATTATATTATTGCAGTTAAGTTAAAGTTAGTATTTTAAGGGTATATGCTAAGGGTATATATCAGTTTGTCATTCCGTTCGTAGCTTACACAATATTTATTTGCGATCACAATAAAGATAGAAAGGAGAATCGGTATAGCTATGTCCACCTGTCCTTCTGTGTGCCACTGTTGAAGTCAAGTTTCCACAGCCAAATAAATTTTCAAAGAAAGCGGTGCTCAATTTTCATAAATATTCCTTAAATAATCAATGTTTAAAATCAGCAAGACCGGTTAACTACTGTCCCAGATATAGGCAAAACAACACGTTTTCCCATTTTTTAGGACAAAATCCATGCATATATATATCTCTATATGTCTAAGAAAATATAGCCAATGTTATCTATCGCCCTTCAATTGTACCGATTTTGTGAATTTTTTTAATGCGCTAAATCTGACAAACTCTACAATTAAAAATTAAAGTAGGCTTACTAAGCTCTTATTTGACAGATATCTATGACGAATTTGTCAAATAAGACTTTAATTAGTCTACTTTAATTATTATAAATTGAGGGAAAAATTTGTTGGATAGGAGCAGGGAAGCACTAACCACTATACAAATGAAAAACTTTTATGGAATTTTTGAAATACTATATTTGAGAAAATATGACCTTAAATACGTAATTATGCAAAGATTCCAACGTTTTGGAAAAAAATTAATTGGATAAAAGAAGGGGGAATAAATGCGAAAGCCCCCATAAAGTTAAAAGTTTTCATTGTATTTTTGATATGACATATATCGATAACTATTAGAGTTATCGGCCTCAAACTTTCCACAAGGTATTTCCATTACAAAAGAAAAACTTGTTGGATGGGAGACCGGCGGGGGTATCGCTCATGCAAAAGCGCATATTTTGTGAAGTGTTCTTAAAAAAGACGATGGCTTTGACTTTAAACCTGAAATAAAATAATTTTATTAAGAATTGTATTTGCGGTTCGAAAACCACTTAGCTATATTATGGATAACCTGTTATACAAAAAGACCAATGCGAAGGACATATAGAATTCAGTACAGCCGAATATAGCGCTCTCACTTTTTTCCTACGATTAAAGAATGTCGTAGATCGTAAGTTGTATTTTTTAATATTTTTGTTCTTCCCCAATTAAACCTTGATACAATTAATTGTAAGATGTCGTAATTTCTACAACTTAGTAGCAACCGGTTTTTTATATGTCATTTTCCAAGCAATCGAAATTTTCATTTTTTGGTATTTTTTAGACAAACTTATTAAGTCAGCTTTTACTTGTCTTTGGTAGTCCAAAAAGACTCAGATTTATCACATTACAACTTTTTTTCTCCCAAACTTTTGACTTTTTGAAATGTGTAGAGATGGGAAAATGTTAAATACCCAAATGTTTTATGCCAGGTAAAATGGGTACAAATGTGTAAATACTCAGGCATTTACCTGAAAGAAAACTTAGTGAGCAAGCAAGTTTTGAACCGCGAACATAGGCCGACCTCTATTTATTTTTTTTATTTTTAAGAGCTGTTAAAATGTTTACAGAAGCTTTAAAAAGATTTAAACCTTTAACTTTAAAAATGCTTTAAAAGACATAAAAATGTAATAAAAACATTTTATACTTAAAATACGAAGCTTTTTAAATTTTTAGTAGTAAAAATTTCTTAAGAGTTATGAAAACATCACGTAAAGAATAAAAGAAAGGATGACAGACAATAAAAATAACTTTCTCTGAGTTAAAGCACTAATCCAATGTTCATTCACTTCTGTTGGACACAACACGTGACAATTGTATAAAAATTCATTGCAGTGTTTTGAGAAAACATTCTTTAGAAACAATTTATCACGTACAATTGCATGCTGTTATGAATTTATTCAATAAACTCTTTTTTTCTCTGATAAAACGTCAACAAACATTAATTTGACTTGACGGAAATTAAACATCTATGTTTTTTCAAACAATTGATTTAACAAAATTTTTTTCACCATTTACATAAGAACCATAAAACCACGTAATACCTTTGGCAGTTTTAAAAATTATATTTATAATTCTGTCGTTGCCAATTGAATTTAAATACATACGTTTGAAGATTTGTGGTGAATAATTAGTAATAAAATAATGAATTTATGAAGCGCTACTTTAAAATTAAACTAAAAAACTGTGGATATATGATGTAACTTTTTGTGCACAAATTTTCACAGTTTTTGAAGAACATATGTCAAGATAAAGTTAAATATAACGTACAGCATCTCTTTTGTAAATAAAAACGGATTCCAACATACATTTTTATCTGGCGATGCATGGTTGGCAATACTAATATACCTGATTTTAACCGTTTGCTGTTACCGCTTTGGTCATTGTGGACAACAAATACCAGAACAAAGTAAATTTAAATAAAGAAAACAAAATTGTCGTTTAATGGTTTATAAACCTTTTCCATATTTAATTTTCGTTCACCTTTTTTATATGACTTTTTATGGATTACGATTAAATAAAGAATTTAACAGTGGCGCAAATAAAAAACAAAGCAAAAATACTACTAAAATATATGTAGGTTCATAGTAGTTTTCATATTGTGTTTTTTTTTTTTTTACTTTCATGCATGTTAATGCTACCGTCAACAAAATCTGAAAGAATGATGTATTTTTACGAGGCGCAAGTTTTGTTATTTTTATTGTTTGTTCTCAACAACGCATAAATAAAACTGTTTCAATTGAAGCAAAATAAAGTCTGCCTTGTGACAAACAGCATTTGAACGTGAAGTAAAGTTTAAATGTATTTATCTTTGTAGCTCCTAACACGTTTAAACAGACACTCACAACTTTTGAAATATTTTATCTTTATAAATTTGTATTATCCTACATGTAACTTTTGAGTGAATTCGTTTTGTAAGAAAAAACTTTTTTAAATATGCAACAAAAACATCGTGAAAGATTCAAAACATATTATTTAACAAAATATAGTTTTAAGGTTCTACCATGTTCAAACATACATCATAAATTGGGACAATTTAAAGTAAATTACTTAAAGTTTTATGTTCACACACAATTAATTAAGGGTTATTCGCCTAGCATATGACAGCTAAAAAATATAATTTTCATTTTTAATGTACATCGAACAAGGTAGGAGCAACTGATCATATTACTTTTATTTAAGCCATATGTTTTCTATCTTAGGTTGGCAAATTTTATATGTTATATTATGGTTGTGTATACTGTGTATAAGTGATAGAAACATTTTTGACAACCTAGCTAGAGTTTAACTACAGCAAAATATATGAAAATTTTTACAGGAAGTTGTTTTTGTAGGGAGGAGGCCACCTTACTCTTTTACCATGGCATACCTATTAAAAGCTTTCAAGCATCAGCAGGGTTGCACTTCGAGCTTAGCTCTATTAGTTGAAATTTTGTATGGTAAATTGATATCAAGTTAAGCTTTAATTGCGTAAATGTGCTAAATACGCAATTAAGGTCTATGTGTGAAGATGGTATTAACTTAAACAAATATTCATAAGAAATTCGTGTTGTTAACCGTTATAAAAATGTTAAAATTGTTTGTTCTAAGAGTTGTGTTTTTTTGTCAAGTACTATTTCCCAAACAAACGTAAAAATTACAACATTTAACATTTTCATTTACCATTAAACAAAGCAAACAAAAACCAGTAAATGATTGAGCACTACCTTGTTTACCTTGTACCCAATATGGGTCCTTAAAAAGCAAAACCTTTTTTTATTTTAAAAATTTTTATTAACAGATTAGGCATTTTTTTTTTAAATAAAAAAAACAGTAATAGTCGATCAAGCCCCACTCTATTATGCCTAAACAAATTTTTTTTAAAATTTCATAAAAGTGTTTGCTTGTGTGCGGGCTACCATTTCTTTGCTTCTATTTAAAGAAATATTTTCCCCAAATCAGCTTGCTCTCTTAAGTGTCTATGCTTAGTTCTGTGGCAATGGTGGCTTTATGCATTGAGATGCATATACGTCTAGAAATATTTCTAAAAGTTTTGCGCCAAAACGTGTTCCGTAGGATTAGGATAGGCTCCAGAAACTAGGCTTTAAATGATGGACAGATGTACAAATCGATAAGTTTGGACAGATGTGAAAATCGATAAGTATTTATCACTTTTAAAATTGAAAATGCTTTAGATCTTACTTTTTACGCGTAACTAAAAAAGTTTTTAGTCTCTAAACATCCCTGTTCCCAGTTTTACTTTAGAGCTCAACAATTTCAAAAAGGTACTACAATAAAAACACATCTGCTTATGAGTTTGTCTTAAAATTCTGTGAAAGTGAATATCAGATATATTAATTTTGTTTGAAATTTAAAATTTTTTGGCATCTGCTTTCTCAAGCACCAAAAAAAATGCAAAGATCCATTTTGTGGATTCGCCTTAATACTTACCATCCCACGTCTCTGTCTTGCAACATTGCTTAAAAAAATTCACATTCAGAAAATTAATTGCTCTTAGGTACAGCAAAATAATAATTCAGGGGCCAAAATTGTCACATTTGATTAGAATCGAAATTTACTGGATTGATCCATTTCTCAATGCATTTAGTAAAGGATTTCCAACAAGATTTTTTAATTTAGGTTTTTGTTAAATGTGCTGATTTCACCCCATAATAAATTAAAAAACTGTTCTAAATAGAAAATACAAAGGACCGGAAAACTTTTTTTGATTTTTTTGTAACAAAAATATTTATCATTAAAGTTAAACAAAAATTAATTGTAGAAACAAAAAATTAATTGTAGAACCAAAAAAAAAACCAACAAAATTCTGAAATAAATATTAATAAATTTCCAAATAATTAGGTTTTCAAAACAGAAAGTTTTGGTTCAAAAAAACCATAAAAAACGTTTTTTTTGTCCATTTGAATTGTAATCTGTAATTTAAATTTTCAATAACTGCATTAGATTTTTAGTGTAAGGGGGCGTTTTAAGCGATGTAATGTAGAGCTTTACATTTCGGTGGACGGAACTAGATCTGGAAAAGGCTTTACATATATGCAATAAAGCACTTAAAGCTCATATGGGTAACATAAAGCGATATTACTTTGCAACAGAAAATCAGCTCATATTAGCTGAAGATAACATATCTTTGCAGCCAAATTCAAGAAAAAAATTAAGCCGCTGCATTAAAAATGCAAAAATGTGAGCACGCAAAATGTACTTTTAAACTGTAACTGAAATGAACATGGTATTTCGAACTTTTGATAATGGTGCAGTCTAGAATTATTATTTATATCTTAATGAAAATATTTAGATTTTTTTATTTATAGTTAAACTATTTGTTTTAAGACAATTTTTTTATTACTACTTAAGGCCCAAGTTCAATCCCTACTAAAAAGAATATTTTTTATTGAAAAAAACAAGTTTTTACCGATACTAGCTGAGTGGAGTGAATTTTCAAAAACAGCTACAGCTTTTTTTTGTTCTTTTATACCTATGCTAGCAGCATCTGGTGATGTAGTTCTTAAACCATCTATCAGATTGGTTTTGAAAGGCTACCATTTTGTATGTAAAATTTTAAAATTTTTATCAATTTAATTTGGGTATTATTTACTGTTTGTTTGTTCCTTCTTTATTTGTTCTTTAAAAAGTATTAAATACAAATAAAATATATAAAAACCAAGACAAATAAAAATGATAAAAGGGATTCTTTTAAACAGCACTTTTTAAGGATATTTATTCATAATAATTGAAGTCAAAAAAAGCTTTGGTTAGGCGTCTTTTTTCTATGACCTGGGGGCAAATTACGGCATCCGATTCGAATCGAAAGTTCAAAGTTTTTATTAAAATTCTTATATTAAAAGCATCGATCGAGTTGTTGATCGATCGAACAAAAATTCGATTCGAATCGAATGCCATAACTTGTCTTTGTATTTTAATTAATTTATTTATTGTTATTGTTGGTGTATAGACTGAAACAAAATTAGGATCAATGTACAGTTTTACCACAAACAACATAAAACTCATGCATGTATGTAAGGCCGTAAATTTACTCACATACAGAAACCCTGTAGACAAGCTTTTGTGTACATCAAATGCTTTCAGAATTTTAAAAAAAAATTTACCAAAATTTACACACATGAATGGAGGTTCATTAAAATGTATGCATTCACGGATGAATGCAAAAATGCATGAATAAAAGTATTTATCTTTTGACTAATATTTCATTGAATATTTACGTATAAAAATTTTATTAACCCTTTTGTACATTTTCAAAATTTATTTGCTCAAAACATCAATTGAAAGTAAAAACTTGTAAATTAAAAACTAGGAAAACACTCAGTCAAAATCAATTTTGATGTATGTTTGATAATATGCTAAGTGTTGTCAACTTTTTGATTTTTTTCATATAAAAATCTGGCTTGGTAAGAAAAGCAAATGAATTTGTATATTTTTTTTAGAAGAGATAACTAATAAAATAATTATTTTTACTTGATATGACTAAAATTTTTTGGGTTTGTTTTATAATTAATTCAATTAGTTTTTTTTTTTACTTTTTTGGAAGTTCAAAGCTAAAAACGGTTGGCATCACTCTATACGCTACACAGTAGATGTAGGTACGACTCGTTATTTCAGTTCGTTTTCGCCAACAATCTGGTTTAATCAATCACCAAACCCCATACATTGTGATTCCTAGGTTGTTGGCAAAAAAAAACTAAAGTAACCGATTGTGCTAACTTTACTCTTCAGTGCTCTGACTACTAAATTTTTTATGTATAATAACCACAATTCAAACTTAAATGTGTTAAGTCACATATAGGTTTTTTACTAACTTAACAAGCTTGCGGAAACTTTGTTTTCCTTATGGTGCGTTCTGCCTTGTTTCATTTTGCTTGCGTGAATATATCGCACACAAACTCAAAAACAGTCAGTAAAAATTATTGCACACATGCGAATATCATTATTTTAATACAATGTCTTCTAGAATTTAAAAAAGGTAAAATAGTTTTTTTGATTTGGAATAAGGTCATAACTAAAAACAAATATGTGTATCTAAAATATTAAAAAGGAGATTTTGCTATAAGACTGCGAGGTCTCCTAATGATAATTTGCAACGTAAAAGAGAAAAAGTCGTACAGGTGATTACTGTCCACAAAAGGGGTTCTTAAAAACTCTTAGCCAATAATCGCTCGGGTAGAAAAAATTTAAACTTTCGATTAAGAAATGATCGAAACATGTTGCTTTTTGTAAAGAATAATAAAAAAAACTCGGGGGCAAGTGATCGCAAATCTTTACAATATTTGCCTTCAAGCGCATATTTGAGCAACAAAAGTCGGGGTTTTTTCAGCTAATTTTGATATCTAAATAAACAAAAATCTGCAATTAGTAAAAAATACTAATTAGAGCCTTTCTATTTTATGGTATATTGGTTATCCCTAAAAGTATGTAAATGCAATATTTTGGTTTTTTATTGATAGGAAAGCCAAGCTAGTGTATCTGTTTACCGAAATATATTTTTTAAAGAACAATAAGGTTTTATGGGACCATTCATTGCTTATAAATGCCAATTAATCAAAAATATTAATGAAAAAATTTTAAAAACAATAAAAGCTTTAAAACCCAATTACAGCCACTACCAATTTCCAAACATTTTTCGGACCACAAAATTCATCCAAAAGGAACAAAATCGGTTAACGTACGAAGTGAAAATGAGAGGTCTAATAAACCGTTTTATGTGTTCAAAATGCTGTTAAGAACAAAGAAGATATTATTTTTGTACTAAATTATTATTTGCAAAAAAGAGTGGATCAAAATTAATAACTTAAAGCGAAAGAGTTTGTATCTAAATAGCGGACAATCAGCTGAATCGACACAGAATCCCTAATTTGTATTGCGAAAAACCTCGACCGAAAAGGAAGTGGTAACAAAGTGTTGCTTCACCTTAATCGAAACAACTAGCATTAAATCAATATTATACAAAAAAAGAAAAAGTCACTGCTACTTACTTGTATTGTACAAAAATTTTGAAATAAAATCTAAAAACTTTAAAAAACTTACATTTTTAGACTATATATCCTATAAGTTTAGAAAATTTATATATTTGCGTGATTTATATCAGTTTTTGGAATTAATCGAGTTGTTAAAAGCCTCTATTCGATTATTCAACCAAAACCAAAATCACTTGAGTATTTTCTTGAACAAAACCAAAACCCCAATTATTTGATACCTTTATTTATTATTTATTTATTTAAGGTCTATGGATTAAAATCCTTCCAGACCATGAAATTACACATGCATAAAATAATATTAACTAATTACAAACATTTAAAAACCTTATAATATTACGTTTTATAACATCTACATTTACAGAAAAGTCAATGAAATTATAGAACTCGTTGTAGTTTTTACACATTCTTCTAAGTGGATCCGCGTCGGCATAATTTGCTTGAAGACATTTAAGATATAGAGGTATGAAATTACGAGTAGTTCGGGGTGAAACATTGAAGTTAATATTACCCAATAGAAATTCAGAGTTAACTGTACCATTTAACAAATTAACCATAAAAGTTACATTTAGCATTAATCGTCTACTTTCCAGTGTTGGCAACTTAATTGTAGCAAGTCGTGCAGTGTATGATAAAATGTTTGTGTCAGGTCTCCATGTTGTATTACCTAAGCAAAATAAAAGAAATTGTTTCTGCACAGATTCAATCTGGTTCTTTTGATAAGCAGTATACGGATCCCAAATAATAGAACCAAATTCCAAAATAGGCCTTACTAAAGATGTGTACAAACGTAAAGTTATTTGAGGTTCTGTAAACTCTTTAGCCCAACGTTTAATAAAAGCAAGCACACCACGAGCTTTGCTTACCACCATACTAATATGGCTATTGAAATTTAATTTAGGGTCAAGAAGAACACCTAGATCCAGAAACTCCGAAACCAATTCAAGTTGATGTCCATTCAACAGAAAACGACAATCAGTATTCCAACTTCGAGAAAATCTCATGTGTTTGCATTTTTTTAGATTAAGTGTCATTAAATTAGTGTTACACCACTCAGTAAATTTGTCCAAATCATGCTGTAACTGAATACTATCCTGAAAGTTTTTGTAACTAATAAAAATCTTCACATCATCTGCATACATTAAAACGTTACAAAATTTAATTGCACAGGGTAAATCGTTTATGGAGATGGAGAATAATATAGGACCCAAGTGGCTGCCTTGGGGGACACCAGATTTAACTGAAATATTCTTAGAAGACACGTTATTAAAAAGAACACACTGTTTACGATCTGTCAGGTATGACCTTATCCAGTTTAGAGTATTTTTCGTGAATCCCATAAGATAAAGTTTGTGCAAGATCAATTCGTGATTAACTTGATCAAAGGCCTTACTGAAGTCTGTGTAGATTACATCCGTTAACTGTTTATTGTTAAAACCATTATGAACTATGGTAGTAAGTTGCAAAAGGTTAGTTGATATTGAGCAGCCTTTCCTGAAACCGTGTTGATAAGGAGACAAAAAAGATGATATTTGATGGGAAACATTGTCCGTAATACATTTTTCAAAAAGTTTTGGAATTGCACTTAGCTTAGCTATACCTCTATAATTCATTATATTTGATCTGTTACCAGATTTAAAAAGCGGAATAATATAGGATCCTTTCCAAAATTTGGGGAAATAACCAAGCTTTATTGATTTATTGAATATTATTTCGAGTGGACAAGCAAGCGCATTTGAACAATTTTTTAAAACGCAGCTGGGTATACCATCAGGTCCGCCCTTAAAAGACAATTTTACACGTTCTGTGGCTGATAACAACTGGGATGTGGTAATCGGATGGAATTGAATGGGTTGATATTCGGCAATTGGGTATGGATATGAAGTACTGTTGTATCGCACATCAGAGTACGTTGCGGAAAAGAAGTCGGCAAATAAGTTGCTTATTATTAAATCATTGCTAGATTCACAATTTAAGTAGTTCATAAAGCTTGAATAACCAGTTGATTTACGCTTAGAATAAACGAATTTATAAAATGATTTAGGATCACTTTGAAAGTTATGTTTCATGGTATTAATATAATTTTTGTAAAGTAGCATGTTCAATGAGATATATTCAGCGCGGAAAACAGCATATTTAGCGTAATCAGCAAGTAAGCCAGACTTATTATATCTTTTGAAATATTTGTTTTTAATATTCTTTAGATTTGACAATTGTTTAGATTTCCATGGAGGGCCAGTTTTAACACACACTTTTAATTTTGGGACACAAATCTCAAAATATTTTAAGATTGTTGTGTAAAAGATCTGTACTGCTGTGTCGAGAACTGCTGGAGAATCATACGAATTAGATAATAAATCCAGCCAATTGGTGTTGTTCAAAAGATAGTTTAATTCTTCATAATTTGCCTTTTTAAAACAGAAGACTTTTTCATTTTGGCAGTCTGCCTTTACCGATTGAGAAAATGGGATATTAAGACTTATTTCAAGAGTAGGGTGAAAACGGTCTTCAGGAGTAACGATCTCTTCAGAACGATTTAGGAAACAATCTGTTGGATCACTTGTAAAAACAAGATCTAATAATTTACCAAATTTATTATAGACACCATTGACTTGAAAAAGGCATAAATCATACAGTTTGTTTAAAAATGCATCAATCCATTCAACAGTTCTAAGTGGAGCATAAAAAAACGTATCCGGTAAAAATTTCCAGGAGATATTGGGCAGATTGAAATCACCAAAAACAAGAATTGAATCGCCTGGTTTTGCCAAAGAGACTATAGATTCAATTAATTTTAGATGTTCATCATATACAAGTTGATTTCTATTTTGATTAGGCGGAATATACGAACATGTAAGAAAAATGTTTTGATTGTTTAATTTTATACGCACACCAACAAATTCAATTTCATTTGGAACATGTAAATGTATCTCTTCAGACGCAATATTATTATGAACTGCTATCAAAACACCCCCTCCCTTGGTGACAGTGTCTCTATCCAGTCTGTATATATTATAATAATTACATAATACTTCAGTGTTTAGGACATTCTTATTAAGCCAAGTTTCAGTAAATACGATAACGTTATGATCAAATTGAAAGCTGTCAGCATAGAGTCTTGATAATTTAGTATTTAAGCCGCAAACATTTTGATATTTTATATATTATATATTTTGATATTTTATTATTATATTTTATATATATATTATATACGGTTAACGGTCATTAAATTTAGTTTTTTTGTAACAATGGTGAGGTTACGGGAAGACGAGCAATATTAGTCGGCATTTGAGATATTTTTGGTACAAATTCTCTTACTAGTGTAAAATCTGGCCAGAAATCTGAATTAATTATTTTGCTAAATATTTCAGATGAAACAGTTATTTTAAACGATGTGATGCTTCTTGGTTGAGGATATGAAAATTTGTAGATTAAAATATCATCATCCACATTAAGTTTTGATTTTATATAATAGTTTATATCTTCGACCGTAGTCTCAGAAGCAAAACGGGACACAAATACGTGTTTTTTGGGAGGTATAACACGAAGTTCATGAACAGCAGCATTAATGTTTGTTGAATGGGATGACGGATGATTATTAGCATTATTTGATATTAACCGAACAGAATTTTCCACAGCATTTGTAGATGTTTCAGGAATATTAGGGATATTCCCTCCAGACGATTGCATAAAATTATCCGCATCAGAAAAAATCACCTTATGGTTATTTCGAGTTGATTTGCGGCGCTTTGGTGAGGATTGCTGTGGCGGAGTTTTCTTCGGTGATTGATTAGTTATTTTAAACTTATCCAGAGAAGAATATTGATCAAATAATTTACCATATTGCGAAAAACGATTTGAAACACAATTGATTTCTTTTTGAATATCCAAAAATATCGATTTTCTTGCTTGAAAAAAGTTATAGAAATCAATACTAGTTTTCTTACAGTCGATACAGCACCAGTGTAGACTATCATGCTTTTGAGTTGCCTCAGCAGCAAGAGTTGGAATACCACTGCATTTAAAATGGGCTAGGCCATGACATAACCAGCATACCAGCATTCTTTCGTCGGGATTATTTATAGTGCATTTTTTATTTAAACAGCTCATTATGATATTATGTATGTTAAAACACAATTTCTACCCGCGAAAATTGAGGTATTGATGTAGAATTATTAAAAAATAAAAAAAAGAAAAACACAGTTGCTTGTAAGTTCAAATGTACCTATGTACGTTTATGACTTTTACTATTGTTGTTGTTATTTTTTGTTTGCTGTTTTTATATTTAAACAAGCAAAGTAAGAACAAAAAAAAATTTGAATGTACTGTTTTTAATATTGTAATTTGTTGTTGTATTAATTTAGTCTTTTAATTTTGTAGTTTTATTTATGCAAAATAATATTACATACATATATTGAATGTTAAGTTATTGTTTTCTAATTAATATGTAACACAAAACAGAATTTAAACAGTTTAAAACAGAGCTCAGTTGCAAAGTACGTCTACTCTCACGAACGATATAACGATAACCCGCATTAGTAATCAAACTTGGTACGTATACGTGATGTTAATACGCGTATTGATATTTTATATTAAGTATACGTACATGGGTGCACGAATTCATTCAGAAACATTATTGAAAAAAGACATTCTGGTTAAAATAAAATTTACCCACGCATTGTTTGCCCACTTGTTTTCTACGGCAACTAAATCAATGTTCCATATTTAATCGTTTTAAATAAGCCAAACCATGTCTTTAACCATATAACACGGTATTTGATATTAAAAAAAAGCGAACAATAATAAAAATTACACTGTTTTTGTAACTGTGATCTATTGTCTTGTTTTATCTAATGCTGGAGTGGCATATGTCGTTGTTGGTGTCTTTTTTATTGCATAAATATACACTAATATAAGCAATGACATAATCATTAGTATGAATTTTTATTACATTTAAATTGACTGACTTCTACTTATATCGGAGTATGCTGAATTTTAAATTGGTTGGAAAATTATTTTTTTCAAATATAAAACATTGCTATTCGATAATTGTGCATAAAAGGGGATGGAAACATTACAGTTTGATCTAATTTTTAAAATAGTTTAAAAGAATACGATAAAAGTAATATGCATTTGTTCAAATCAAGATACATATTTAAGACAATTTCGAATATAATTTTTTCAGCTTTAATATTTAGAATTGTTAACTTAACTAAACATAAGCAAAATAGCACGTAATTGTAGGGACATAACCATGACAAAAACCAGGCAAACTTAAGGGTCAAATTTTTTTCTAGCGTATTGTTACAGCTATCTGTGCTGCTTGAAAACAGTTTTTGTGCATGCTTAAATAGCTGTTGCTTTTCTCAGGAGCATAGCGCCGCTTTTCTTCCTTATATTGATTTCATTGATAAAAGTTATTTAAGACAAACATCTTATTAAACAATTGAATCGGATCCTGGTATTAGGGATACCAATGTTGCCACCGGCCACACAAATACATATGTGCCTGAACTGAACCATGCTCGTATTTAGGTTATGCCGCCTATGATCGAGCGTCAGATCTTCGTTAGCGTGACAGTGGTAAGTTTGACTTTTGAAAACGATTTTCTGTGGGAAAAAGTGCTTGACTTGTGGACGCTTCACTTTTCCATTTGTCCTTCAACGTTATCAATCTTACGTAAAATAATTTATATTCAGGAGTCTAAGCTATATTTAGCTGATAAGCAATATAACGAAGCATATTTTATAGCATATCGCAAGAACCGTTGAAGCTTTAGTATCTTCGCTCTGTAGGACGACTGCATTTATTTTTTTGTAACAAAAAATAGCGGAGCTGGAACAAAATTATCATGACCTCAGGAAGCATATTCTATTATGGGTTTTAAAAAGAATCCTACAAGAAGGTATTTTGTTATATTCAACAATTGCCCTTAGTATGTTATTATAATAACAACAACAAAAACAGGTAAAAAATTTGTGGTCGGTTAAGCTCCAACATCTTATACTCTAAGCCACAATTTATGTTCTATTAAGTTCCAGCAGGATAAGGTTATTTTTGACAATCAGACGCCTGGTATAGTATGAAATGAACACTATAAAATTTAGTACGACAAATTTTTTTATAAGGTATTTAACACAAAAAAAGAAAATTTTGTATTATGTTTTTGAAAACAAATTTTTTATTAAATTTAGCACTACAACAAAGAAAAAAATAAACTATGAATCAATTAAATGAACCTTAAGTTTAAATAATAGGAAAATATACTGTTTAACTGTAAAATTGTTTCTGTCTTCATCCCAAAAAAAAAACAGTTTTTTTAAACTTATGTATGTATGTGTATGCACCAAGCAACGACAATAGTTTTAAAGCATCAATTTTGTTTCGCAACAATAGCTTTTGCTGTTCTTTATTCATAAATAATAAAATTTTTTTCAGCCAACAACAAATTAAAAAGTTTATTATTTTTTTGTATGTTAAAGACTTCCTTCCGGTTATAATATTTTTTGCAAATTTTAATAAATAAATCCTCAAAAAAATCAAGCCATTAGGCTAAGTCCACATTTATAGTTTAACAATTTTTCATTCTGCATGCTCCTAATGGCGTTAGAAAAATTCTAAAAAAAACATTTTTGATATTTTATTAAAATTTTGAGCCGAAGGGTTAAAAATAGAGCTACAGAAGGGCAACCATTATATTTTGGGAACCAAAAAAAAGACAGAAACGAAATTAAAATTAAATTTCTGTATTTTTTTAACTTTGATTTCAAATGGTAAAGGAAAGGCTAAAACTTAGTACTGTTTTTGAAGGCATTGTTTTCGAATACTTTGAAATTTTGAAAATAAAAAATTTAAGAGATCTCGCTATGCCCGAAAGTCAACTAAGTGAAAAAGTGGGTGATTTGCATTGACCCAGTAAGGTCAATAGTCAATGAGAAATCAAAAGGTAATTTTTTAACATTTATTAATAAAATGTACCAATTTTTATTTTTTTTAACTTATAAGTCATGAAATACAAAGTAATAACTATTTCAACAGATTAAGACAGAAAGTGATTAAAGTAGTCAAAAATAACTTTTTCCACTCTAAAAAATAATATTAGGGCTTTTGACCAAAGCAAAGGCGACATAAGATACCTACATTTCTATTATACTTATACTTAAATCTATATATTTTTGCTATTTTTTTATTTTTATATATCTCTTATATTATCAATTTTCTCAGACGTTAACTAACAGATTTTTTTTTGATTAACTATAATGTTTCCTTCGAAAAAAGTGTTAAAGCTGTGATCCACTGTAAATAAAGCTCTAAACATCTGGGCTAGGAATTCATTCTACCAAACTGATGTGTTCAGCATAACCTTTTAGAATTAAATAGTCCCTATTGTATTTCAAACAAAAACTCCTAATCTGTTGGACAACATTATTCTTATTTATTTTTCATATATTTTTTTTAAAGTGACTAAAAATTATAAAGAAAAAGTGGTTTTGTAGAAAATATGATTCTAAAAATATAAGCACAAGCAACGAGACTTTTGGATCTTTTTGTTAAGTTATTTTCACATATTAGCTAACGTAAGTACTTATGTACATTTTTCGTTTTTATGATTAGGGCTTGCCAAGTCAATGGTATCATAAGACTTGCAAATATGACATAAATGCTAAAACTTCTTAATATTTTTAAAGGCTTTGGAAACTACAAATCCAGTTTGCTGCATAAAGTGAAAAAATAAATGTTATTTGTATTTGTCTGCTTCTTAAACGGAACATGGTTTCCATTATACTCGCTAAATGCATCTCAGCTTTCTTTAACATTTCATTACATTGATAAAAGGGCTTTGGCAAAGAATATTAATAGAAAAAAGTGCAAAGTCAGCGTCTTTTTTGAAAATGGAAAGCATAAAATGAATGAAAAAGGAAGCTAAAAGAAAAAAAGGCCAAACTGGCAATGAACACAGTTCAGCTTAATCAAGTGATTCTCAACAGTCTTAGAACTAGATAGAAAAAAACTTATAAAGCAAACTGAATCAACGAGTAAATATTGGGCAATAAATTTCTTCTTAAAACTCTAAGTTATTAATTAAAATATGTAATTTGAAAGTTTTATACGGTCACAAGGCATTTTTGACTTAAACTGCTAAACTGTCTTACAAGGACTGGTGAGTTATTTAAGTAATTTGTTGTATAAAATAATTACTTATATAGATTTGATTGTTAAAAGGCTTAAATTCCAACATTTTCACACTCTTAATTTTAAGCGGTCGGAGGTAAATGGGAAATATTTTAATATATTTTTTAATGAATTTCGACATAAAATGATCCAGACATAATAAGCTTCTAAAAACATAAAGAAGGTAAAATACATACTATCATATAATATATATCAGAAAGGATTTGACTTACAAAACCTTTATTTGACATATCGCAAAACTGCTTTGGTCTGGAAGAACCCCGATTTACCAATCTTTATTTGGAGCATGCATTTTTTGATTTACCTAGAAAAGAAAGTCATTGAGACTGCTTAAACCATAATTGAATTTTTCAATGAAAAATCTAAAAAAATGTAAAAATAACACTGTTACGAAAAATTCCCTGAAAGATACTCTTCTCAATTAGGGAAAAAGCAGCTCCGCTTAATACAGGTGTTCGGCCCTACCGACCTTCGGATGAAAGGTTTTACGCGTAACCATTTTTTATAACTTCAACATAAGTGTTGCAAGCTTAGCAATGCTTTTATTTTACTAAACATTTTATTGTTTAACTTCAAACATATTTACATTTTTCATTTTAAATTTCCGCATTATATTAATTCCCTACAAGTAGAAAAAGAAATTAAAATGTGTCAAATGTTGTGGAGTAAAAAAGGCAACTTTTAAGGTCAACTTTAAATATTTTCAAATAAAGATATTGAATTTTTAAAACACCATCTAAATATTTGACAGTAATTAAATATTAATTGTTGATACTTTATGGTTTACAGCTCAACTCTATTTCATTTGCAATGTGAAATATTGTATGATGATTACAACCAAACCAAACAATTTCTATTGCCGAGTATTTTTTTTAAAATTTTTTATTATTGAATCTTCGCCTTTGGCGAACTAACAATGAGTATTCTACTCTTAAAACTAAATAATGAATATAAATCCAGCCAGTACCGGACTAAAATTCAAGTTCTCATAATAAAATTAATTAATTCAGCAGTTTCATCTAAGCGCAATAAAATCCCTTCTTTTAAGAAGAATGTGTCCACTATGTTGCAAAACGTTTCGAGCGAGCGGATTTGAATGTGTTTTCAGCTTATTTAAATACTTGTCTAAATAATTTAGGATTTCGCATTTAACTAGTTGAACTTGTTGGTTTTTGGGACAAGGGTGTGTAAAAAATATCGCGACTTTAGAATAAGGATCCGTTTTCCCTTTTTCAAAAATGTATCGAGACTACTTTAAACTAAGTATACAGGATATTTGCATTAAATTTTTTATGAATACATATATATTTTTGTAAACCCGGTAGGAGAGCTTTTCTTTCATATTATTTTTTTTATTTATTCATGTCTATGAATCATGATCCTTGCAGATCCACAAGACATTTTGGAAAAGGGTTGATATCACAAAATTAAATAAAAAAAGTTTTTTGGCAGATGCTTACATATTTGGCCCAGATAAAAACATCAGTTCCAAGATGCTATTCGTAAGTAATTCTATCAACAATTGAATACTTCTAAATAACCCTTTTAGAGCCTAAAATTTAAACGTGATAAGTAAAATGGTTAGTAAAAATTTTATTAATTTTTACAAGTAACTTATTTATGTAACTTTAAATACCAAACAGAAGACACTGGCACTTTGTTTCGTATATCCTTATCAAAGAGATGAAGGCCACAAAATGGTGTATAAAGGATTTTCCTCAATTATATTTTAACATGACAAAGCTGTTTGATAAGGGTGTACTTAATATTAAATAATGTTAATTGTTTTTTAATTCAGTTCTTGAATTATTTCATATTAAGATTTCAAGTTTAAATAAAATGCATGTAAATTTAAAAACTTGAGACAACTTGAGATGATGAGAATTTATTTGCGCGCATTATCTTCACTTATCCTTTAATGGGTTCCTTTCTTTTTTTTATCTCAATGTTTTGTGATACGGAAGGATGCATCAAACATATATCTGACTTAAGCTAACAGGATGCACTTATTCAAAAAATAAAACAGCATAAGAGAACAAAAATTCATTTTATATCATGAGTTTTAAATTTAGAAGATATTGTTAGACAATTAGACAATTTCGTTGTTATCATTATGATTTAATAATAATTTGTTTAAATTATTGCAAGTCAAAAATCATTTTTTTTAGCTGAAATTTTTTTGTTTTTTATTTTTTATTCAATCGTAATTAAAATTAACTTAAAATTAGTTTTTAAAGAAGACATCCGATGTTGTTTGACTCTCCCTTTTTTCTAAATGGAAAACTTCGGCTCTGTTTTTTGATAATGTCTAGCTGAACCTTTAGTGGGCGCTGTCACAATGGATTGCTATACGGGCTCGTTTTTTTGGCATTTTTTATCACTTCGGCGAGAACATTAGGCGACCGATACTCGCACTCATGTCAAATGTTGTCCTTGCAGGCTTTTAGGGCCTCGGGCTTGTCCACGTAAGCACGAGACTTTAAATAAACCCACAAAAATCTGGAATGGTTAAATTGGCGATTTTGTGGACCAATGTAAATCGCCAAAACGAGAGATTAGACAACTCTGGGAAGGCAGCCTTCAGAATATCGGTTGTGGGTCGCGTAGTGTGTGCCGTTGCTCCGTCCTGTTGGAAGCAAATATCCTTCAGTCCTTATTAGTTCAATTGCGGCAGAAAAAAACTCTGTTTATATGGCCATAGCGCACACCGTCCACTGTTGTCGTTTTACCAGCGGCGTCCTTGAAAAAAATTACCCGATGACTTTTCCAGCATAAACAGCGCACCATGCAGTTACTTTGAGCAGATGTAAGGGCTCCCCGTGCATCATTTGTGGATTTTCGATGCCCTTAGAAACGATAGCATAACTTGTCCAAGTAACCGCTGAGGTGAAAATGAGCCTCATCGCTCATTATGATTTTGGTCAAAAAATTGTCCACTTCGGCTTCTAGATTGAGGATGGCTTTGGCGTAGGTTACATGTGCTTAGTGATCGACAGGTAGCAGTTGATGCACGGACTGGACTTTGTGCGGGATCATGCACATGTATTTTACTTTGCTGTTGTGACCAAAAATCGGCTTCCTAAACAGCTGTTTTTCCAATAACATTAATTAATAAATATTGATTTATTTAAAGCAAAAATCAAACCCCAGATAATAAAAAACTAAATTTGTCAAAACAAATTATTTTGCGAATTTCGTGTTTTTATTTTAAAGTATAAGAGTAAAGAGCTTGAATGGAATTTGCAAGAAAAACACAAATCCCGCCAATTACCGACGTGATGACATTTAAAACAAATGCAATCAACATAAGTTTATTTTAGGATTTTCTGCAAGTAATTTTTTTAGTTTTTGAACTTAAGAAAAATTTTATGAATTAAAACAAATATCCTATTGGAGGGTTTTTAAATAAATCTTTCGGTTATTTTAAGTTACATTTCTAGTTGTTGATACCTTTATAATTTTTTAGGTTGAAAGTCATATTAAGCCTTTAAGTGCCTTATGACGGGTGGCATTAAAACAAAAATTGGTTCAAATAACTTCTTATATCTTTCCCAATCTTAATCTGATCACCGAAATTAATTTTTACAAGCCTGATTATAACAAAATTAAAGCAGAGTAGGGAATCATATGGTCGAGCTTGTAACTTTCATAATTATTCTTTGTATACCAGTGTGCAGTATAAGATTTGTGAATTTGTGATTATCATAACTGAAATTGTGAACTTTAGTAACACAAATTGACATTAAGTTTTTTTATTATTTTTATGACATAATGCTCGTTAATATCTTAAGTTGATGTCAAGTACGAAACCTCTTAATGCATCAAAAGTTTTATTACTGTAACTATTAGTTTAAGTTATTACACACATAAGTACATGCTTAAATGTTTAAGGTAAACGATTATAAGTATGTATGTGTGCGTAACAATGTAATGTAAAATATAAGCCGTTTATTTTGAAAGTGGCATAAGTCACTCTTCCAAAAAAATAGAGTTAATGGCAACACTGAATACAATTGAACGGTATCTTTTCATATCTTTAAATATCCAAACTTCAAAAAAAAGTGACTTGTACCACTTTCAAAATAAATGGCTTATATGTTAAAAATTTTTCTATTAACAAAATTGAAGCACAAAAGCTGTAAATTGTTAATTAAGAGTATTTTTTGTAGTATTGAACTTTAAATGAAATACTACACGGATACATACTTACTTACATGATTTTATTGCCATTGATGTGAGAAATAACAACTTGCTTTAAATCTAATTTCTGGCTTATGGCCACCTTGATTGGCTTCATACAAGTTCAATCGACATTATAGCCGAGTTATGATTTTCATTGCTGTAAAAAGTAATGAAAAACTGCACTTTCTTTAACCCAACCGTACATAACATTTAAGTAAACATTACAAATAGAGCCAAATTCATGACATGAAACACAACTTGTTAATGCTTTATTACAACTAAATATGTAAAACTAATAAAACACCCACCTTAATGCGCTTATTTTAGTTTTGTGCTTAAGACATTATCAGTAATGTACTGTAAATGCAAGAGTGATTGTGTAAGCAAATATTAACTCTCGTTAGCTTTCTCTAGAAATAAAATATTATTATTCTCCTCTTACATTTTTGTGTAAACGCCATATAAGATGTTATTTCCGCATAAAATAAAAATTCCATCAACTCAATTCAAGTAGAAAAAATAAAAGGTTCATTTACTTCATTTCAGCATTGTTGGCAGCTACACTAAGGACTTATCAACGAGCTGGCTGTGATTCAGAACAACTATCGCTCAGTTGTCCAAGAGGAACAAGCATCTCAATTGAATTGGCACAGTATGGTCGAGCTGGAGGTAAGATATTGTATTAAATATTATTAAGCGCCAATAAAAGGGGAGGAATGTGCCTAGTAAAGGGCTTTTAACATTTAATTTGTTTCTTATGAATACGAAGAGTTTTTCATTTCCTCTCTAAAAACAGATGGATCTATCTGTCGGATCAAAGAACTGATAGATCTATCTGTCGGATCTGAGCATAAAAGAAAACAAAATAAGACTGTAAAAAAATTATGAAACTTCTTCGAGATGGAATGAAAAGTCTTTTAACGAAGTAAAAAATAACCCACAAAGATATACACACACGAAAAGAGAATAAAGTAACTTAGCATTTACAAATGAATTGTAATTTGAGAACTTGAAAATGCACTCACAATTTTTACCAGCACGTTCCAACTTTTTCTACTTTTGACAAAAATTTAACAAATTTTTTTTGAAAATGATTTTTTTAAGTTTTCAGAAAAAAAAAACGACAAATATTTAATAGTGTTTCCGGCTTTAAAGATTTGCATAAGTCTACAAGATTGTTAAAAAATATTACAAAAAGAACCTAACTGATCTGTTTTAATTATAATAAACTTAATCAAAAATAAATAATTTTAAAATAATTATAACTATTTACTATTTTTTTCCAAATTTAGACCCTAAGGGTAAAAACTAAATTTTGATAGTTCCGAAGTCCACTTTGTAACTTCTGAACAAATAAAGATAAAAATATAACTCGGTTTGAATTCGACAGGCCTAAAAATTCTAAATATGTTCCCTAAAATTTTGACCCTAAGGAGAAAAAAGTGTTCAGAAAGGGGTAAAAAACTGTATATTTGTATTCGTTATGCACCTTTATTTTAACTTCTGAACCAATCAAGATAGGAACAAAAAATTTAAATGAATTTGATTGATTTTGAAAAATATTAGTATATTTTCGGTATTTTTTTTTATATTGGACCATTACGGGCTAGATAAGATAAGACTATATTGTCTTACTGATTAGGCATTGTTTGTCACTTCTGAATAAATAAATTGCTTTTAACAGCTTTTTAATTTATAAATATTTTTATATTATATTCTTGGTTGATTATTTTATCCTAAGATACAAGGCAAGGTATTTTTGTTACTTCTTAGAGACATTTTGTAACTTTTAAGCTAATCTGCTTCACCTAGGGCTTAAAAAAGGCTTTGGTTCACCATAAAGGCCAAAAGTCAACTAAGTAGACAAAAAGTACTTCTTTGACATTTTTGGTACTTTCCCCAATTTTTGGTGATTATGAGCTTTCGAATATTAAATAAACGACTTTTAACCCAGGTTGAAGTCAAAAGTCAGCACAGTAGACAAAAAGTACATTTTTCACATTTTAGTACTTTTTCACATTTTTTAAAACTCTGACTCTAAATATCATTGAAGATTAATGACTCAGAATGAGGTCAGAAGTCAACAAAATGGATAAAAATTATTTTTTTTCTCATCTTTAGGTATCCATATAATTTTTTGAAATTTTGATTCTGTTAGAAATAAAAAATTTAGGCCGTTTGATCTCGATAGAGACATAAGCCAACGAAGTGGTCAAAAACTACTCCTTCATATGAAATTAAAGGTTGTTAAAGCTGGAAGTCATAAAAATAGAAAGCTAAAGATTCTGGATTAAGATTTAATAGAAGCTCATTCAAATTTTAGCATTCTTATCGCATTTTGTACTTTTTTTGTTATAAAATATGCTTTGCTACAAAAGTCTCCCTTTCACATATTAACATATCCTTCAAGTTACCTCATTCTTATGCTTATGCCATATACTAATGTGTAAAAGAGTAGAAAGGGCTTGCAACCCAGTGAATGAAACGGCATATGAAACCGTACCATAACCGTATCTTGTGGTATATTTCATCTATTGTTGTCATTATGGTCTATTTTTAAAGCTTTGCCTTTGTAAAAATTTGATTTTGATTTCCTCATCATTTGCATTGAAAAAACAAAAGTTAAGGAAATTATAGTGAAAACAAGTTAGAGCGCTATACTTGGCTGTGGCTAATCTTATATACCTTTCTTGGGGTTTTATCCTAGGTGCCACTGCAAACCGAAAAGCATCTGCTAGCATTTTCTGATATGATTAAAATGTGTCTTTTAAAAGAACATAAATAAAATGTTTTTTGCTGGGTAGTTTTAAAAACTCAAAGAAACAAAAGTTTTAATTACTTCGGTCTCAATTATACAGTTGGTAAACATTTCTTTAAAATATGTATTAAATTCTCTACTCGTTTACATTACATATTTTTTTTTGGTCTCAGGTGCGATATTCTTTGTTAACGCCCTGTTGAGCCTGGATAATCTTATTTTATAACTTTTTGTATAAGAACATTTTAAGTTTAACTCTTAAAAATAGCACCTTTTTAATTTGTTTTAAGAAATGCGTGCTCTTAAACTTACTTAAAAACATCTCAACTGTTTTATTACATTTTTTTCCGTGTGTACGTATGAAAGAATATGTACGTTACAAACATTTAGCAGCGAAGTTTAGATATGTAAAAGAAATATACATTGTATTGCACTTGTGGCCATGGTCACGCATGATTGTAAATTTTCAATATACTACAGCACCGAAGGCGAAACAAGTTGTGCAAGTTTGTACGGAAATTGCAAGGTACGATTCATGCGGAAATATAGAACCACAAGCTATTGGCTGTATACAGTTTCTTTTGTTCACTTGATTTTTTTTAAGCCTAAGGAAGAATCGAATTGATTTTGGTAGTAAATATTCTTCCATAACTAAACAATTGCGTGGATAAAAGCTACAAACCATGTGTTGCATTTGCAAAATATCAAATAGAAAAAAGTTTAACATAAACTCCCATATGCGGCATGTCTCAGACAACTTTCTTAACGCTTAAGCTGGAACTACGAGATTGTCGAGAGGCCCAATTAAAATTGTGCTAAATTTGTGCACAAAAAAGAAATTGTTTAAATTCTATCCTATTTCCCTCACTCCCGCGCTTGCCAAGTTTTATTTCATAATTGCTTATTTTTATTTAATGCTGAACTAATTTTTTTTATACAAATTGCTGCTTTTCATTTTGCTTAAGTTTATTATATAATTACTTTTTATTAAAAGAAATATATATTTTTCCGTAAATGTTGAAAGAAACATTTATTTAAAAAAGCTGGTTATTTATACCGACCCAAGCAGAGTAAGTAGAATGCATTTTCATCATTAGTACTCTTTGAACGGTAAAATTGTTCTTTGGTTGTAAACATTACCTATTTAACTTTATTTATTTATTTATTTTGTAAGTTAATGCGAAGTTTACTTTTCCATATACGCTATGCTTTTTTGTATCAAACGTCTCTTTGCAACACTTGACTTACGGTCAAGCAACCTCCATATCTCAGATGAAATGAAACGCTTTCTCATTATTGTATATTATCAAATAGAGGGTAAATCTTTTATTGTTAATTTTCATAAACTTAAAAAACTATGAACATCATAGGATTAAGCAGCCGTAGAAAAATACTTAAAGAAGTTTGGGGGTTAAAGGGTTTTACTTTTAAAAATGTTTAATTAATTTTACTTTGAAAATTCCATTCTACGGTCAAGGTATTATACGACAAGCTGTTGTGTAATTTTGGAGACTGAGAAGGAAAAATAACAACAGATAAATGAGAAAGCAATTAGTATTAGTGAATTTTCACATAAATATGTATTTTTATGTGGTTGCACATATGTAGGCATTGTGGCAGGTGTGGCTAGTTTATTCACATTTTTTATTTTAACAAAAACATTTCAAATCTTACTCTTAAAAAATGCTAAGAACATTTTAAAACAATTAATCATAGATACTTACTGAAAGAATATGATTTTGGTTCATTATAAGACTGTTATAGATAGGACCTTACAAATATGATTTTCGAAAAGTTTTATCCTATACATCTTATTTTATAAACTATTCTTGAGATTGGACAAAACTGTTTTAACTTTCTTGACTGCATAAAGTGTTTTCGATCGTTATAAATTTCTTATTTTGAGAAAAAAAACATATTTTCCTAAAAATCCTCTAAAAAGATTAAAATGGTGTGAAATTTTTTTTGCAACTTAAAAAAATAAGTTTATATTATTCAGTACATTATCATTTTAAACTCTTTTAAAATTAAGGAAACCCAATTGCTGAACATGTCTAACATTTTTGTTCTCTTTTATATGTAAATTAATTTTCTTAATTAACAATAAAAAGATTTTTTCCCCGTTTTACGTAAATCTGATCATTTCAAGCTTTCCTTTAATTGACGACTCAGAGTTCGATTTGTCTGAAATACACAATATTATTATAGACTACCGAACGAGATAACAAATTGTAAAATTATACAATTGATACATTCTCTCTATAGTTATTAATATGAACTTTTTCTATATCTTATAATAATTTCTATTTATTGGGCTTTAAGTTCACAACTAAAATTGTGATATAATTTAAATTTTTATTTAAAATTAAGTAATTCCGATACTAGCCGAGAGTAATGCATTTTCGAAATCAGCTACGAATTCTCGTCAGCACTTCTTCTATTCGGTACTACTGCAAGATGAATGTATATTTGTTCTATTTCAACAAACCTTAATTAGAATTTGGATACTTGAATTATATTCGTATTCTATATTATTTAGATCGAAATTAATCCACATACAACCCTGTGTTCCTTATTCTCATTTTATTTATTGTTTTTTCCCCATTAACAAGATTGTTTTCAATAATTTTCTATTCATACATATATACATTAAGCCATGTGTTTGTTTGAAAAACATTTTATAAATATTTATTTGAAATCGAAGCTGATTTCGAAAAGTATGGGAATTACTTAATGTTTAATAAAAATTTCCATTCTTAGCTGTCACAATGTTAATAATAAAATCAAGGCCGAATAAATAGATATTATTATGTTACACAATTGATATAAAAAATAGAGTAATGGCTGGTGCATTGCGAAAATCTTGTGACCCCACCTATGGAGTTGCCTAATTTGTTAATTTCTTTTCGGGTATGTCTGAACTTAAATTGGTTAATTTCTATGACTTAAAACTGTATTTAAGTTGTGTTTATGTTAGAGACTGTCCGACTACAACGTCCTTTTTATTAATTTTGTATTTTGTATGTTTTACAGATTTAAGCGACCACAGTCTTTGTCCACCAATATCTCCAGAGTACATAACAGCCACAGGCAGTAGTAGCAGTAGCGGTGGCACCAACAACTCTAAACTTGATGATAGAAGTGTTAGTATTATTGATAGCAGCGGCAGTAGTACTGGCACCGACGTTATACATAGTGGCACCCAAATCGAAGTTAAGCCACCGGAACTGTGTACCGTAAGCGGATTACAGGTAAGCAACATAATTGAAAATACCTTCATGTGAGATATGTTTCAAAAAACGACAAAAACAACAACAGCAAATATTGAAAAAATAGAAAAAGTGCAATAAAATGAAAGATATTCCCCTTGTTTTATATATCTTCTTTGCAACCACATGGAGCAAGCACTCAATAGATAGAATTCGTTCTCTAAATATTGACTTTATGCTGGTACATACACCCACATATACCAATTGAACACTCATAAAGCCACACATACACGTTTTTATTTAGATACGGACATTTTTTGTGTATAAAAACATACATGTATGTATCTGTTATCGGCAAAAAATGTTTTGCAGGTATGTACGTTTATGCATAAGTGAATGTATGTGTATATATGGGTTTATGTTAGCTATATCCTTTCAAACACAATGATAACAATGATTACTACGTTGGCATTGCTTGCGCTGGTGCTTGTACTAGTGCTAATGCTTGTTGAGGGCAAAACCAAAGTCTTCTATTTTTGCACAAAACATGTACATATCCACGTACGTACGTATCTATGCATGTTCCGGCAGAAGGATATGCTTGTTTCTGGCATGCTGCAAGTATACTTGAGTGTTCACGTTTAATAATGGCATATTAGAAACGTGTATTACCCATCATATATCTGTATCTCTTATATCCATATCCATACAATGTGTGCTTCTAATGATGCGATTGAAACTAATACATTTGATTTTCTATTAAAGAACACTTTGTCATATCACTTTATGTACCCATTTAGAGCATTTGTACTTAGAATATTTGCTTTCTATCGATTCTGTTTTGCTCTTTTTGTTTCCTTTGCTTTTGTAGAAATTTGAATCTATAGTGATTTAGATTATTACATTTGTATGATTTCGGTAAGTGTTTCATACATTATACTAACACTGAAATGTTTTATACCTAATGGAAATTGCCATATTTAGTGAAATATATTTTTCTGTGTTAGATTTGTGTTTCTTAAAGCTAAGTGTCACATCTTTCATCAAATGTGCTCATAACATTTTGTTAATCCATGCTTTATTAAAAAACTTGTTATTTGGCAACAAAATCGTCTTAAGAATGATTTTTTTTATTCTTTTAGAGTTTTCAACTCTTTTATAGTGAACAGTTTAGCTTAATGTTGGTAACAGTTAGGGCTTTAGCTTTGAGACAAAGTTTTAATATTTGCAAAAATTTTAGCAGTTTTTTCACCGTTTGACTTATTTTGTCTGTAGAGTTTTAGCTTAATTGTATGGTGATTTGCAAAGTTTTTTCTTTTATTGCATATGCATTTTAAGTCATCAATCTTACAATACAATGCACTAGCAAATAACTCATTACTTCGTCAGTGCAGTTTTTAATATTAATCAAAACAGAGTACAAGATTCAAAACAATACTATGAGCATTGAAAAGCATTAAGCCCCAAAAAACGAAGAAAGTACCTTTTGTCCTCTTAGTTGACATCCGGCCTTAATCTAGATCAATATTCCACTATTTCATTTAACCAGACTGATAATCTCAAAAATCGATAAAACCAAAAATTTGATAAAAGTACTTTCTGACCACTTAGTTCTGAACTTTAATATGTTCCTTAGTAATTTCAACTATGTTCCCATCTTTATTGGTTTTAGATTAACAACAAGTACCTTACAGTTTTAAAATATAATTTTTCAAATTTTATTCCCTTCACATAAGGGTACATATGAGTTTGTCATTCCGTCCGAAATTTCTACAATAATAATTTTCGATCCTAAAAAGTATTTATATTCTGGATCCTTATAGATAGAATAGTCGACTTAGCTATGTCTGTCTGTTGAAAACAAGTTTCAAGTCGTGTGTCAAACTGTCAAAATTATTCGTAGGCATAGCGTTATTTAAAATCAACAAATTGGTTCCCTACGGACCGAGATGTAAGTAAAATCCTGACATAACCTAAAATAGGAGATAGGTAGACCACCTATAATTAAACAAATTTTGTGAAATTTTTTATGTACTACTTAGATCTATAAAGTTATTAAAGCTTTACACTCGAAACCTTCTACAGAGAAGTTCTACTACGATGTTTTATTCTGGGAAAAAGGTATTTATATAGAAGCAGGTGAACTGGAAGCTTTTATACAAACGGATTTTTTTGTAGAGTTTCTAATACGCTATATCTCGAAAAACATAATGGTTTTTTTATTTCAAATTTAATATGTTTGAAGATCACCTTAGGATCCGAGTTTTCCAAAATCCCTTCTTACATTTAATATAATTTTGCTTATCTGTCTTAAGGGTGCCCCGATATACTACTGAGTAAGTGCGCAAGTCTGCCAGTTATTTGGGCCGCGGGTTTGATTCCCACCAAAGACTACGAAAAGTCTGATTTATCCTTTTTTGCTTACCTTATATATCTTCTCCACACCTTCACTTATATTTCAACCCTTAGTTGTCGTAACATGCATGATCACGAGTGAAAATTTATTTACGACTTTATCACTTATAATAAATAAATAATTTTAACTAGATTAGAAGAATATCGTAGCACCTGTAAAAAAAATTAGAATTTCGTTATTTTTCAAAACGATTTGAGATAAATATCGAGCAGAGAACGTTATCTTTCATAGTATTCACAGAGTACTACGAATAAAAAAATTCATAATCTAAAAAGTCTTGTAGCCTAGTGTAGCCTTTTTGTGTTGCGTTTGTTCATATCACACACTAAATTTAAAACAGTCACAACTCAAAATCCTTTTGCTTCATTAGAGTTTTAGTGTTTACTTTCAAATTCCGTCTTATAATATAATATACTGAAATTAAAAAGAAAAGTGAAAACTGGGCTAAGAAAAAAAACAATTTTAATGAATTTTGAGTTGTGAATGTTTTTGATTTATAGTGTCATATGTACACAGAAAAAATACAAAATGGATTTCAATCAAGAAATTCGTAAACCCAATTAAATTTGTATTGATTCTCAGCCTGCAAACAAATTGATAGTATCAATTAACAAAATTTAATTGAAATGGAACAAAATTATCAATCAACTTTTTAATTGATTAAATTAAAATTTTTTTTTTTATCAGGCTCAAGTTCAATACTGTACTAAATTCTCATTTATTTTCAAATGAAGAAATTAATATTTTTACTTTTTACTACTTTATTAGCGTTAGTTAAGAAAGGAAAATTTTATTGAAAAATTAATAACTAACAACCGAACAAAGAGTACTGATGATGAAAATCGTAGCTGTTTTTCGAAAATGCATTCTACTCGGCTAGTATCGGTAAAAATCTTGTTTTTTCAATAAAATTTTCCTTTCTTAACTAACGCTAATAAAGTAGTAAAAAGTAAAAATATTAATTTCTTCATTTGAAAATAAATGAGAATTTAGTATAGTATTGAACTTGAGCCTGATAAAGAAAATAAAAATTGTCTTAAAACAAATAGTTCAACTAATAAATAAAAACAAAAACACTTAAATTAAAATTTTTAAAAAATTAAAAAAAAAATATTTGTTATATTATTATAAATTATCATAAGTATCTATTTATAATTATTTAATTTTTTTTTTATTACATATATTTTTATGTTACTACTTAATTTAATTTATTACATACAAAAAAAAACTAATTTTATTAGTTTTACTTACATACGTAACCGGTCTCAGCATCGAGTCGAACCTGCGGACGCTCTATCCATTCAACCAACAAACTCAAGTCAAATGAGGACAACTCAACACACCTTAGCAATCATAAGCAAATGCAAAACAAAAAACAGAAACAAAGATCAACAAAACAAAAAATGAAAAAAAAAATATCAAAAACAAAACTTAAAAAGAAAAGAAGAAAAAACAAGTAAGAGCGCTATATTCGGCTGTGCCGAATCCTACATATCCTTCACATTGGTCTTTATATATACCCAGCCGAATAATTTTGTACTGCAAATAATATAATAAAAAACCTTGTGCGAGTTTTAAAGTTCATAAAAACTTTACAAAATTTTAACGTTCGTATGAATAATAGAAATAGATGAAGAAGGTTTGAGGTCGAGAACTTTAAAAATTTTTGACATTATTCATATTTAAAGGTTAATAAAACTTGCTAAATGTTATGGGATGTTCTAGTCCCCCTGCTCCTCTGGAACTTTTTCTCCAAAATGTATGAATTATTTAATTATTACTTTTTGTAGAATATTCGAAGTCTATAGTTGTAATAGTTTTCCAGAAGGAGCGTATCGAAAATTTTATAAAAATTGTTGATTTGTATGGGAGCTACCCCTTCTTCACCCCCCACCCAAAATTTTTTTTCTTTGAAGCGTAGGCCTTGTTGTCCAATTGCTTTTTGTAGAACATGTGATTTTGATATCTGTTATAGTTTCCGAGATATAGCGTATCGAATATTTCATACAACTTGATTTCAATAGACGAACAGACGGACATGGCTATATCAACTTCCCTATCTATAAGGATTCAGAATATATATACTTTATGGGGTCGCAAATGGATATTTAAGAAATTACAAACGGAATGACAAACTGATATATACCCTTATCACTATGTGAAGGGTGTAAAAATTACAAAATAAATTTTTACCGAGTCAAGAATTGAACCCGGCACCATGAGATTTTCAGGCTGAGACTCTTACCACTAGACTACAGAGATATTGGATTTTGATTGTCTAAATTCTTATTTATATTATCGTTTATGTTTGTTTTTTATTTTTGTATACACAAAATTAGCTGTGTTGCACACTTGAAATAATGAGGGCACAAAAACGGTAAACTACAAAATGACTATACAAGATGGCTGCTTTTTAAAAGAACTTTTAAATATGCATCACTGCTTTGGTTAAATTTCTATAGAAACCTATATATTTTGTTTGAAAAATTAAAATACTTATTGAAATCCGTTTTGGCTGTTTAATAAGCGCGTTAATTGAAAAATATATGGGAATAATTTTTACTGTGTACATGCCATACATTTAAGTGTGTGTGTATACGATATAGTAAGCCTTCAGAATTGTTATAGTAAAAATGCCAAATTTATTCAAATTTATTCCCCTAATTATTTTGCTAAATATTGACAAAACCTTTAACGTAGAACTACAGAGAATGAGGGTAAATTAATGTTAAAAACATTACTCTTGTTTTTTCCTAAAACATCTGTAAATAGGAAATATATTTGTGATGGTTAAATTTCAGAAAATAATTTTTTATTTATTTTAAATAACAACACTTTTTGAAATATTAGTAGGGATTTAATCCCATATTTCTTGTTTATTTATAGGGTTTGTTGTTGGTTAAGTTTGTCTATATGCATTTCATTGGTTCTTACACCAAATCATCAGTAGACTTCAACCCAAATTCTTAAAAAACTCATGAATATTTTCGGTCTTTATATAATAATCTTAACAAACTAATTGAGAATTACTACAAACAAGCCAAACGTTCAAGAATTTGTTTAAGAACCGAACAAGCCATTTGTCGCTATGAGCTGTTTTGATTTTTCTTTTTCCCTTTTACATTTGAATAACCATTGGTTATTACTAAATGTATTATAAGGGCTACTGAAAAACAAAACCTTGTTGTATTACAACAATTTTCAAAATTTATTCAGGGTTTGATCCCAATTTTCTTGTTTATTTATAGGGTTTGTTGTTGGTTAGGTTTGTCTATATGCATTTCATTGGTTCTTACAAACCCCCATTAATTGCCCTCCCAAATATATTTCTAGAACATACTTACCGGAAAAGGGTATTTTTGCAACAATTATGATCAAACAATTATTAGAAGTTGTTTTAAATCATAGAATTTTTTTCATTGCAAAAATTACTATTGAAATTAATTTTTTAATTACAATTTAGGCAACATCAAAATTTGTTACAAAATATCAGATACTAGTATAAATAAGTCATTCATAAGTAGCCTAAAATAACAAAGAGCTATTAAATGCTTAGTTATTTACATTAGGTTAGTTTAATATACGAAACCATTCCGTTTTCTTTGTATTATTTACGTCATATGACAAGTTTAGATTTAACTCGCTGATGTTACCCCAGAATCGGAAGAACAACATACTGAGTGCCATCAACGAACTTTCTAATTATATTCTTTAGGTTCAGAATACTGTGCGAGTTTTTCAACTTTATTTTCAAATATTTGCACATACATTCACATTTATACCTTAAAACAAATAACAAAACTTAATACAAATCGACAATTTTAAAAGAAATTAAATTTTATTAATTACATATATTTAATAATATTCATTTCAAGCTTTGTGTACACAAATGATTTTATGCTGCAGTTTACCTTAGCTCCCAAGAATAAAAAAATATCATTCGAGTAATACATGTTTTCAAGAACACCTTTTAAAGAATTTTTATATCCAAATTATATAAATTATTCCTATATATGTAAGTAGACTGAAAATGATATCCTACAATCAGATATATATTTATCTTGTTTTTCGTTTTATTTATATGTCAATCAAATAAATGGAAAAACTATTTGTTAATGTTTAACAGCGTATAAAAGATGTCCCTTTAAATACCGTTAAAATTTTAAATGTCAGAATTCTGATATTTTCCTTACTTTTGATTAAACATGTTGGAAAAATACAAAATAAATCAAATATTACAATTTCCTGCTGGGTCCTTACACCCCTGTCGTGTACAATTTTTAATACTCGTTTTTGTACACATGGGCTTGTGTTTACATCAATGTGTATTCATTGTTCATGGAATGGGGGATTTGATATCAAAGACAACAAAATTACGATATTGGATTTTAAAATACAAAATGAGACAAAGAAATTTTTTAAATAAATATTTAAGAACCCATAACTATAATACATTTTATATGCTCTACTTTATTTATTTTCAGTATACTCTGTTGCAAACCGTTGTCGACGCCTGCCAAAAAAAACGACATTGTAAGTTCTCTGCCAACTCAAAGCCTTTAGCGAATGGAGATCCTTGTGCAGGAATACGGAAATTTGTTGAGATTGCATATAAATGTCGTCCATGTAAGTATTCATGTTCAAACGTGTATTTTTTTTTACTTTTTTTTATCGCAAACAATGAAAATATTTATGAACGAATTTCTATGGTTAACTTTTGTTATTTATTGTTAATATTTTTTTTTCAATTTAATGAAAGGAGCACATGAATAAATGTAGAAAATTAAGAACATCTAACAAAGCATATATTTTTACCTTAAAAGAAAAGAACTCATATATATGTGTACTAGCTTTCGACCCTGTGTACAACCTCGCAATTTAAGGATTTATTTGATCTCTCAGTGACACATTAACTTGACTTTTTAAAGACTTAAAAGTGCTAAAAAACTTTTATCTGAATGAATGTCAGTACATAATAGTTAATACTTGCGTAGCAAATAGCAAAGCTACTACTCCAAAAAAAAAATATATTTTCATTTTAATAAGGGGAATTCGGGACATATTTATACTCGTATTAAAAAAAGCATTTTCATATGTTTGATTGTATTTCCTTATTAAACTATTTATTTGGTTTAAAATTTAATTTATTATGAAAAATAAGTTTGAATTACATATAGTAATAACTGAAAATAAATTTTCTGACACCAGCTTAATGGAAGTTATTTTGAAAACATGGACAACTAAAGCAATAACTTCCAAATCCTTCCGGTCTAATACGAATTAATGTCGTTCTATGTAGCAAATTTAAAAATGTACTTGATTTTAAATAAAGTAAATAAACTTTCCGTTTCTATTTAATTTAAAAGTTAAAATCTTTATAAAAACAAAGGACTTTAAGTAATAACTGTTTTCGAATTTTTAATGAAAAAATCATGTAGAGAAACATTGGAAATTCAAATGATGTGCCATCTTGATGGTATAATATATGGTACAAATATAATATAAGTTTTCGAAAATCAAGTGTTTCTTTAATTTTTGATTAAATTTTTTTTAAATAGTAATTTTTTATTTTGATTTTTTTCCAAATCTATTTTAAGCGTATTTTGAAAATTTTTTTTCATACTGATCTAAATAAAGATGAATGAGGAAAAATAAAGTGGTGAGATGAAGAATTAATAAAACAAAATGTGTTGACATGATAGAAAAATGGCAGGCCGTAAATTTCGTTATATAGAAGTTATTCACTACCACTGCTCAGTACCGAACAAAGAGAAATGATGAGGAGTTGTAGCGGGCTCTGACAACGCATTCCACTTGACTAGTGTCAGGAAACTAAACTTTTTCAAAATAATTCTTCAATAAAAATCTCATCACAATAAAATTAAATCAAGTAACCTGATAAACAAACTATAAGGATTAGTTTTTTTGTTTTAGAAAAAATAATTGTTTTATTTTTAGAAATAAAAATCAAATAATAACTTTTATTTTTTAGTAAAAATTATAAAAATCAAAAAATAATAGAAGATATTTACTACCAATGCTCAGTACCGAACAAAGAGTGCTGATGAGGAGTTGTAGCGGGCTCTGAAAATGCATTCCACTCGGCTAGTGTCGGGAAACTAAACTTTTTCTAAATATTTCTTCAATGAAAATCTTATCACAATAAACTTGAACCAATTAGCCTGATAAATTATAAAGAAAATTTAAAAAATAAAAATTGTTCAAAAATACGCTAAAAATAAAAATATGCAAAAAATAATAATTATATTTTTACATATAATTTTTGCATAATTTTTACGGTTCCGTTTCAGCCACAAGGGATATGGTGGCAGATTTATATTTTCAAACTTAAAAAAAAACGTAATAACTAACACAAAGTTTCATTAAGAGCATTGAACGATAGAACTGAATTGCGGATTTTAGTTTTTAAAATATGTCATCCAGATGTCTTCCGTCAAATTAAACACAAAACGGAGCCTTGTGTTCTGCGACACACCCTGCAGTAAGCTTGGTTCAATCGAGCTGATTTCTTGACGAATATTTTCCTTTAAAGAGATAGGGGATTGCCATTTTAAGCCCTTTTTTGACGTAGCCCTACAAAAAAATGCAATGGAGCTAGATCGGGCGACTTTGGTGGACATGGGATGTCCCAAAACGACTGATCAATTTTTGCGGGAAATTTTCCCGAAGCATATTCATTGAAGCTCTGGCTGTGTGCGCAGTCGGTCCATCCTGGCAGTCGGCCGGCCCATCCTGTTAAAACCACGTGTATGAAGAGTACGATGAATGAGCTCGCCAGTTTGGCAAAAAGAATTTTGTAGGCATGCTTCGATAATTTTCACCATTGACATTCGTCGTCTGGCCTCGAGAATTTTCGAAAAAAATTGGTCCCATTACGTTATGCGTGAATAAGGCACACCAAACAGTTACCCTGGGGAAATGCGATGGTTTTTGATGTTTCAATCAAGGGGTGGCAGGTTTTTGGAGACCAGTAACGGCAGCTTTGCTTGTTGACGTGGCCGTTTAAGTGAAAATAAGCTTCGTCGTTAAAAAAATTGGATTTATAGTGCGTAAATGCTCCAACATTGCTTCACAAAATTTTTTGCATAAATCAAAGACACTTTCTTTCAGTACTTGAACGATTTGAATTTTTAAAGAATGGAACTTTAGATCCTTTTTAAAAATTTCACGGATGATTGCTTTTGGAACTTCCAGTGAGGTTTCTCTTTTTCGCATTGACTCTCGCAGATTTTCACGTTAACTGCCTGCAACCAGTTCAGTGTTTCGGGAGTGCTTGAAGATCGATGGTGCCCTGGCAGTGGAGCATTCTTAGCCGAAACAGTAGTGCGAAATCTCTGCACCCAGGAACGAATTAAATTTACACTCGGTCCATCACGAATTCGCAGAATACCGAACTTTGAAAAAAAAAATTGTGAACGAGTAATTACGTCAGAATCATTTCTTTTAAGAAATGTCTCACCAGCGAACACGCGATGCTTACCCAACTACTTCGACATCGTGATTGACAAATTCGCACAATCGATAATTAAATCGGCGCTACCCTCCCACCGCACTGCTTAATTCTTTTTGAAATAATCATATTTAGAAATGTAAAATAAACCACCAGACACCCTGTATTAAAAGCGGCACTGCATTAAAAGTAAAGTGACAGTCTAGATTTAAGAAAAAAATTCTTCAATGTAGATTGCAGAAATCTTCTGATTTCAATCTTGAATATTAGTCGATAAGATTGACGTGCTCGAATACAAGCACAAATTCTTGATTTTTTAAAATAAATTCTAAAAATCAAAAACGCAATTTTGATTTGAAAGTCGTAACAAAGTGTTATTTTAAGAATGGAACCTTCAACTTCAGGTATTAAAGTGTACAAAAATAATGTAGTGTTTTTGAAAATATGTGTGAAAATATTTTTGAAGTTTTTTTTTTAAAAAAAGTCCAAAATTGGCCTATTTTTGATGTTTCGTGAACCATAACTTCTAAGTTAGTTAAGGTTGGGTTTTAAATTTTATATTTTCTAAAAGTATAAAGTCTTAGCTTGATATTACAAAAAAGAAAATTTGCGGTTTTGTTGCTCCATTTTTTGCTATTAAAATTTTTCTGTTTGAAGTCGTGTTTTTTCAAAGTCATGTATTTAACAAAACTAACGTTCGTTCAATACTTACTATTGTTGTTATTGTTGTCGGCGATAGATGCGTGAACAAGTTTCAGTCATCCTTATTAACGAGAGTGTTAAAATGGTTTTGTATGACTCCATTTACCGATTGGAGAACTTTCAGAAGAAGTTCAGGAAGCCAGAAATAAGGATTTTAAAAATTATAGGGAACACTTTGTTGCAAATGCAGCCGAGAAAAGTCGAATGAAGATATTTTTAATAGATTTTTTCTCAGTTCAGATCCATTCATATCTAGTATTTATAAACAAAATGGGCGGAAGAAAAGCAAAAATTATTAAATTCCGAACTACAGCTTTTGCTATCGCCTATTATTTTTCAAGAAATACATGCAAGTGAGAGTAATGATAGCGAAGATTATGATGATGAAGGTGGGGATGAACATCGTATGGTTTCCTTTAAAGTGTATGACATTTATTAATAAACAAAAAAAATTATCAAAATTTATTTCGTTACTTTTTTAAAAAAGTTGTAAAATTCTCGAAATCCTTCAAAACCCAAATTCAGACTTTAAATTAAACTTATATTCATATTTATGCAATATATATATTTATTTTTTTTATTTTTTAGAAAAAAGACAATATAAGCTTTTGTTTGCTTCTTATTTTTTTAAAAAATTCACTTTCCATTTTAAAATTACGGCGAAAATTCTGAAACAAACTATAATTTTCCGAGAAACAAAAATGTCTATAAAATGTTAAAAAAATTTTTTTCCGTGTATCTTTTTTTTAGAACATGCCTTTTTATGCATATATATAACGATTTGAAAAAAAAATTCAAAAAAGTTTAAATTACGGCTCCCATGAAAAACCAAAACAGAAATTTCTTAAGCCAAGTACGATTTTTCTAGTACGAATTTCTTACTTTCAGCCACATCTAAGCCAAAAAATATTAATTAAGGTTCGAAACCGTACTTGATGGAAGCTTAAAACGATTGATTTAAGCGTAAACAAGACTCAAAAATGTTTCATTTTCTTCACTTACGGAGCTTAATTTAAGAAGAAAAGTCTTTATATCCTATTTTTTTATACATATTTAATATTTGAAATTAAAAAATGTTCTTTGCTGTACTTACTGTATCTGGGAATCGGACCAGGGACTCGCAGCACTACAGTACTAGCGCACTACCTCTAGTCCACCAAAACACTTTGTTCCTAAATGTAAAATAGTATATTAAAGCAACCAGTTTTTAAATTAGGTCCCTTCGTATCGTAAAAATAATAGCCACTTATTTTAAAGGTGTGCCCACATGTCATATAGTTTAGAAAACAGTAATTTTGTGACTTACTTGAATGTGTTTGAGCTAATTTTTTTGTGTTGGCGGGTGCTGTTTGTTATCTAGAAACCCTAAAACAGAAAGAGAGGCAGAAGGCTGCATTATTTTTATTTTTGCATCATGTTCGTCATATTGTTCATGAGTTAGTTCATTGATTGAGCCATACCCTCAACAAGGCCTTTTAGGCGCTTAAGGCTACATTTGGTTACTTCGTTTATCGAAAAATGTTTTTTCTTGTTGGCTGGTTAGGCTTTAGTGCTTTGGTGTATGACTACATAGTTGCTGCTTGTGTTCGTGGGCGAAAATTAGTAGTAAAAAGTGTTTTCAACTGAAAACGAGCATAAACTCTTTGATCGTTAGATGAATGCTTTACTAAATTCAAAAAATGGTAGTGTGGTTTGGAGTTGCTGCATCCAAATTGTTCGCAAAACACAGATCTCAGTCCACACGATTCAAAAAGAAGGCAACTTACATTAAGATTTGGAGGGGCCATATTCTTGGCAGTTCAAATACTACTATACAGGACCGATCGCTTTTGTGGCCATAAAAACGTAGGAGTCTCAGTTTTTTTCAATTCAGTCAGTAAGACCGTTGCAAACCATTTTATAAATTTTTTATTTCACCTTTGTTTTTACTAATTTGACAAGGAATGGCCATCTCTTGGCAACATATTATACAACTTCAAATACAGTTATATTGTTTCTTACAGCAAAGCAGGGAAAAATATTTTAAGGTTTATGCAGTTTAATGTAAAACGAATAATCTTAGTGTCGAAAGTAAATTTTAACAACTGTTTTTACTCAATAGTCGTTAACTTTTGTTTTCCCTCGTAAAGAACCCATAAAATTGTATCCAATCACTTTATAATATGAATTTATTTTCTTAAATAAAAATAAACTTTAGCCTTTTAAATCCATCCAGATACAAACTTATTTCAGTATGAACACATTAAGCCAACAAAAAAAGTAAAAGCCTTATACATTATGTATGTACATAAGCCCTTTGTGAATCTAATTTCATAGTTGCTGGCATTTAGGGGTTGTTCCAATCATTTCATTAAAGCAGTTTCTTTTTTTCTTGTATTTTGTTTTGCTACTTTCGACCAAATTAGAAATGTATAAATGTTTATGCTCATACTCATACCCATCCAATCAAATTTAGTATTAAACAGACATGCAGAAGGACTAAAGGATGTCTGCATTATCAACTCTAGAAGAAGAGCATTAACCTCTAATTAGTTGCAACTCATTGATTTAACACACTCTTTTATGAAATAAGAAGCAAAACAAAAAATATAAACAAAATTAAGTCATCAGATAGAATGGATTCCTTTAAACCATTTTTAATTTTTTTTTTCTTTTAGTTGTTTAGTTTAGTCACAGCATTTCAGTTTTAATCGTAGTTGAAAGAAAAGAAAATAATATTTAGAAAATCGATTTTTAGTTAACAAACTATGATAAAAATGTAAATAAAATATGATTCCAAGAGGAATGTAATCTTGTCCATTGGATAAAGCAACGACTTTTAAAAATGTTGTCTTAAAATATCCAAAAAGAAATATATATAAAATAGTCTCTACAGATTATCCATTAAGGGGCTTACAGCTACATTTACACCGAAGCGAATCTTGAACTTACAATATTTCTAGCCAAATCTATTTGCTTTTTACTTGATTTCCCATACAAAACAAAATCTAGTGTCGCCATAGATTTTGTTGAAATCTTCTCAAAATCTAGTAGCCTTTAGTTATACAACTATGGTTTTGTTCACTAAGTGGGTGGTATTAATTACATATACGGCACAAACGTTTCCATTTATATATTACTAGCTGACCCGGTGAACTTCGTATCACCTCACAATTATTGAATATATGGATTTTTCTAAAAGAGTACAAAGTTTATTTAAATAGTTCATTGGAATATATTTACAAAGAAAACAAAAATTCAAAAAGATTTAAAAATTATGGCGTTTCAGGTAAAGGCTGTTAAGAAAGCTATGTATTTTCGTGCATGGGTTATGTTTAGGTTAATTTCCTTCAGTGCAGTACATTGTAATATACGACATTTTTTGTTTTGTTATCAGGTGCAAGTACAAATAAAGCAGATGGTTTGCCCACACGTAAAACATGCAACGTATATTTGGCTATGAGAAAAACATGTATTTTCTTAATTAAGACCACAAATACTCAAGGATTGTCCTTGTGATTTGTTAATAGTCATTGAGAATGCAAGACGAATAGGAAATTGAATTAGCTTAAACTCAAAAGGCATATCGGTTGGTATAATCGGAATTCTCGGTATGAGAACTTCTTCACCTTTGAGTTTTCCTCTAAGTACAATTGCGGGGATAACATGGACCATTAGTTTTGTTATTACCAAGCGCGTTCCATTGCACAAATTTGGTTGGTTTAAATTTTGAAGGACGATAACTACCGAGCCAACCTTCAGTTATAAGCTGTGCGGTGGTAAGTCAGGCACATCCAAGGAGTTTAAAACTTCAGCTGGATAGTTGGTGGCTTCATCTTCGTTTGTTACACAATCAATTGATTTAAAAGAATGCAGAGTGTCAACGATTTGATTCTGAACTATTTAGTTTAAATCATCAACATCTATATTTTTAACTGCTTAAATTGCCCGTTCACTCAACCAGTCATCATTTTTCCCGTTAGCAATTAGGAATGTTGGGGAATACTTTCTGGATGAGCTCTTCTTTTGACGATATAAAATTTCAAAAATTTTGAGGAAACGAAATCAATCCGTTTAATTCGTCGACAGGAATACGGCAATTACCGATAGTCAACAATTACTTGGAGAAATCTTGAGCTGATAAATCGTTGAGCTATATAACTCTCATGTTTCTGTAAACTGCAGTATCTTTGCAAAACGCCACAGAAATGAGGATTTAATGCAAGCAATTATTCGATCAGTAGCCGTCGATCTTGTAATGACTGGTAGTGTTTGTCGGAAATCACCAGGCAGTAAAATCATTGCACCTCCAAAACATCTTGAGTCACTGCGCAGATCTCTTAGTATTCTTTTAAGAGCTTCTATTGCGCGTTTGTGTGCCATTGTGCATTCGTCCCAGATAAAGATTTTACACGCTGCTAAAACTTTGGACATGGCGGAGTTTTTCGCAATGTTACATGTCGGTTGCTCTATATTTTAAAGGTTTAATGGCAATTTTAACGCTAAGTGAGCTGTGCGGCATTATTCTTACAATGTGGTCGCTATTCCAGAGGAAGATACCGCTACAGCAATGTTGGATTTTGCACGAACAGTAGCTAAAATCAATGACAGGACGAATGTCTTCCCAGTTCCACCGGGGCCATCAGTTGCCTTCAGTATTATATCATAGACTTCCTTCTGTTGGAGGTTTAAGAGGGAAACATTAGTTTGAACTAATTGGTTCAACTGACGTCGATCGAATTCACGTCCACGCTTCAATTCTCGATTTAGAACTTCATTCATTTCATGTTCTGGTGCTGGCAGTCCTAGCCTGACTTACAAACTGCTGCAAATAAGGTAACACATGTCTTCAATTAAGAGCAAGGCCCGGTTATGCATCTTTTTTTTCTCCATATTATTATTATTGAACCTTCGCTAATGCGAACTAACGATATGTATTCAAATCTTAAAATTATGTAACTGATATTATAGTCCAGTCAATACCAGACCAAAATTTAAGTTCTCATAATAAGGTAAATAATGTTATGCATCTTCGCATTGACTTCAAGATTTGAATTTCTCTAGCTGACACGATATTGATGTAAAATCTCTTCTGACACATTGTCCTTGTATTTGTTCCAAAGGTCACTTGGATTTGACGGGAAGCATGTCAATAGCAAATAATGACAATAGCAAATAATGTTCGTATATGCCTCAGCGAGTATCGTTTTCAAGCAAATTGAGTTCTTGACATGCACCACAAAATGTTAGGCAGACTATACCATTAACAGCACGAAATGCTGCAAATGATGTTGGACCACGAACATTCACCAGCAACAACCGCAAATAAAAGCATTCATCATTCTTCAGATGAGCTGTATGAATGCGACCAAGAGCATCACTTAAACGGACATCCGGAGGCCCAGGAAACATAGTGCCTTTCTTTCGACGTTAAAATTTTTTTGAAGAAGCGTTCTAAGTGTAATACCGTGACATCTCCGAGTAAAGTAAAGTTTGTGCAAACGGATTGCTTTGACAAACAGCAAAGAAACTTGTCAATGTTGTCGCTGAAGGTATTTCAGCACGTTGAACAATATTTGCCGCAGTGAAATATACTCGTTGGCCATTCTCCAGATGCACTGCTAAATGTGCAACAGTGGGATGACATCCGTGAATAGGGAATGAGAATATACGCCAAACCGCCTGATTGCAATTCACATATCGCCCAACTTAATAACGCGTAATTTCATCGTTGCCATTGGAGGTTTGGATGCTAAAAACAGCCATATCGCTGCCTTTCGTGGCATATTTGCAGATGTACTTGATCGACTTCACTGAATTTGGATATTCAACATTGCAATGTGTATTAAATGATTTGGAAAGAAGTTGCGAATATGGCACAGTCCAACTGTTGTCAATCACAAAATCGTTTCCTTTTACTTTCTTTGTAATAGTTTGATCGTTGTCATTGGGCGATCAACGCCGATACAGTGGATAACCGTCATTGCCAGTGATAGTTTTCGCCCTCAATTTTCATGGATAATGCTTGGAACACTTGCCGTCGACCATAAATCATATTTGTAATTACAACATCATGTAGTTCTTGATCTGTTTCGGGATCAGGGATCTCGGCACTTATAATATCATCTATCTGGTCTGGTCGAACTTTTTCGACTAACCAAATAAGAACGTGTGCATGCGGCAAGCCTTGTTTTTGCCATTTTATTGAATACATCCAGCATCGATTTTACCGAACACGTATTGCCTAACAAATATATATAATCAGCAAACGAATTTTTTGCCTAAACACACACAATTCACAAAATATTATCCTTAATAGCATGTCAATAACGTTATAAACCATTTTGTTTGTTTCTTTGATAATAACTAAAAATTACTGATAAAGCGTGAATAGAAAAGCTGAAGCCAATCGCATCTTTCATGATAGGAAGCTATTACCAAGAAAAGCTTCACAAACAGTCCAGTTTATAATGGCTTCATTATTTTGTAGCCCTTTCCGCCACTTGTAAATATTTTTTTTTTAATGTTTGTTGTGCTTACAAAACAATGTGTAGAAAAAAAATTATATTAATGATTAGCTAACTGACAGACAGATTCATCTTTGCATAGCCTTATTGCTTAGGGCAAGACTTAAAATATGTGTTGGTTAAATTTGTAGCTTCTGAACTTAAAAAAGATAGAATTGTAATTTTATTTATGCTCGAAAGGTTTCAAAGTTATGAATGCATTTTTCGTTCTTTTTTGAAATATAAGACCATTAGAGGCGAGACAGGGTAAAACATATTTTATAACTGTTTATATCCATTTTGTACCTTCGGAACTGAAAAAGATAAAAAGGGCTCAAATTATATTTTTAAATTGCGTGCGACAGGTCTCGAAAAAATATGAATATAAAATTTTGATAATTTTGATCCTAAGGGGTAAAAAGGGATAAAAATTTTATTGGTCATTTTTAGGTTATTTCTGTTACTTTTAAACTAATAATTTAAATTGCGTTCAACTGGTTTAGGAAAAATATGAACACGTTTTTTGAAGTTTTTTTCAGTTATTGAGACTTATATAAGAAAGTATTTTTGTTGTACGGGAGATGCCATGCCCATTATTCCCTTTTCTCTTAAGTATACTCACCTTAATTATGTATATTAGAGAACATAAACATCCATAGACAATTTTGGACTCTAGCTATAAGAATTATTGAAGTACATGTAAAAAAAATCCAATTGTACAGGAGGTGCCACACCAAAAAGTTTGGAGACCTTAGCTGTCACAGTTAATGAGATACACATATAAATAAATATTTCCATACAGTTAGAGGTTACACACCCATAATTCACTTCCTGCCTATACCCATCTTAGTTATGCATATTAGCATAATAAATACCCATATTAAATTTGGAGATTTAAGCTGTTACATTTATTGACATATATATGTAAAAGATTCTTTTTTGTAAAGAAGATGCCACGTCTTTTATTTTCTTCACGCCCAAACTCAGCTTAATTGTAAACATCAACATTGTAAACACCTACACAAAATTTGGAGACTTTAACCTTACACAGCTGAATTATGCATATTACCATTATAAATATCTTTACAAAGTTTTGAGAGTTCAACTGTTACAGTTATTGAGATATAAACAAAAAACTATTTTCGTTGCATGCATACAGAGCACAATTATTCATATTAGCACCATAAACATCCGTACGAAGATTGGGGGCTTCAGCTTATACAGTTATTGATATATATACAAAAAACTATTTTCGTTGTATGGGAGGTGCCCCGCCCATTTATTTCTTACCGCCCATACAAAGCTCAGCTATGCATATTAGCACTATAAACATCCGTACGAAGTTTGGAGACTTCAGCTGTTACAGTTATTGATATATATACAAAAAACTATTTTCGTTGTATGGGAGGTGTCCCGCCCATTTATTTCTTACCGCCCATACAAAGCTCAGCTATGCACATTAGCACTATAAACATCCGTACGAAGTTTGGAGACTTCAGCTGTTACAGTTGTTGAAATATATACAAAAAACTATTTTCGTTGTATGGGAGGTGCCACGCCTATTTATTTTTTCCCGCCTATGAAAAGCTCAATTATGCATATTAGCACTATAAACATCCGTACGAAGTTTGGGGACTTCAGCTATTACAGTTGTTGAGATATAAACAAAAAACTATTTTCGTTGTATGGGAGGTGCCACGCCCATTTATTTCTTCCCGCCCATACAAAGCCCAATTATGCATATTAGCACTATAAACATCCGTACGAAGTTTGGGGACTTCAGCTATTACAGTTGTTGAGATATAAACAAAAAATTATTTTCGTTGTATGGGAGGTGCCACGCCTATTTATTTTTTCCCGCCCATACAAAGTTCAATTATGCATATTATCTCTATAAGCATCCGTACGAAGTTTGGGAACTTCAGTTATTACAGTTGTTGAAATATATACAAAAAAAAATTTTCGTTGTATGGGAGGTGCCACGCCTATTTATTTTTTTCCCGCCTATGTAAAGCTCAATTATGCATATTAGCACTATAAACATCCGTACTAAGTTTAGAGACTTCAGCTATTACAGTTGTTGAAATATATACAAAAAACAATTTTCGTTGTATGGGAGGTGCCACGCCTATTTATTTTTTTCCCGCCTATGTAAAGCTCAATTATGCATATTAGCACTATAAACATCCGTACTAAGTTTAGAGACTTCAGCTATTACAGTTGTTGAAATATATACAAAAAACAATTTTCGTTGTATGGGAGGTGCCACGCCTATTTATTTTTTTCCCGCCCAAACAAAGCTTGATTATGTATATTAGCACTATAAACATCCGTACGAAGTTTCGAGACTTCAGCTGTTACAGTTGTTGAAATATATACAAAAAACAATTTTCGTTGTATGGGAGGTGCCACGCCTATTTATTTTTTTCCCGCCCAAACAAAGCTTGATTATGTATATTAGCACTATAAACATCCGTACGAAGTTTGGAGACTTCAGCTGTTACAGTTGTTGAAATATATACAAAAAACAATTTTCGTTGTATGGGAGGTGCCACGCCTATTTATTTTTTTCCCGCCCAAACAAAGCTTGATTATGCATATTAGCACTATAAACATCCGTACAAAGTTTGGAGACTTCAGCTGTTACAGTTGTTGAAATATATACAAAAAACCATTTTCGTTGTATGGGAGGTGCCACGCCTATTTATTTTTTCCCGCCAATAAAAAGCTCAATTATGTATATTAGCACTATAAACATCCGTACGAATTTTGGAGACTTCAGCTATTACAGTTGTTGAATTATATACAAAAAACTATTTTCGTTGTATGGGAGGTGCCACGCCCATTTATTTTTTTCCGCCCATACACAACTCAATTATGCACATCAACAAATAATTTAGTTGTACTAAATTTGGAGACTTCAGCTATAATAGGTATTGAGGTATGTGAAAAAAACTGTTCAATTTGTATGGGAGGTGCCACGCCCAGTCGGAATTTCCAAAAAATAATAAGCCTAAAACGCATTCCCAGATATCGGGTATGTCTTTTTTTCAAGTTTCATTAAAATCGGTCCAGCCGTTCTTGAGTTATAAGCGGTGTCACTAACAAAAAAAAAATTGTTCTTTTATATATAAGATTGTCTTGGCTTTGTTTCATCAACGCCATTTACCTAAAGCTGCTTTTATATGAAAATAAAATCTAGTTTTTGTCAAAAATATGCAGTGTGAACAATAAAGATTTAGAGTAAGATTTCTAATCAAATTAACTAGATTTGTCTTCGGTGTTAATGTAGTTTTAAGTTCTTATACTCACACGCACTTAGTAGGGATGTTTTGCGCTTAATACTTACCGATATCAAGTATTTTTTTTTTTCTTCATATTTTTTATTATTGAATCTCCGGCCAGTGCCAGACTAAAATTTAAGTTATCATAAGGAAATAAATAGTTTCATCTAAGCGCAATAGTATCCCTCGTTTTCAGACGGGTGTGTCCACTGTGTTGCAAAATGCTTCGAGCGAGCGGACTTGGATGTATTTCCAGCTTGTTTAAATACTTGTCCACATAATTAAAAATTTCGCATTTAACTAGTGGAACTTTCAGATCTTTGTGGATGTTGCTGTTTTTAACATACCAAGGAGCACCAGTTATCACTCTTAGGATTTTATTTTGACGACGTTGTATTTTTTCTATGTTGGAGGCGGAAGCAGTGCCCCATAATTGTATACCGTAGCACCAAATTGGTTTTAAAATCGAGTTGTAAAGTAGAAGTTTACAATCCAGACGTAGCACAGAGTTTCTACCCATTAGCCAGTGGATTTGAGCAGCTTTAAGTTTCATTTGAGTCAGCTTCGAATCTATATGAGGCTTCCATGTGAGGCGGCGATCCAGGTGAATGCCAAGATATTTCGTCTCAATTCGTTGAGGCACCGTCTGGTTGTTAATAAGAATTGGGGGGCACGTTTCCTTGCGTAACGTAAAAGTAACGTGGGTGCATTTCTGTTTATTTATTTTAATACCCCATAACTTTGCCCATTTTTCAACTTGGGATACGTGATGTTGAAGTTGTTTTGTGGCCTCTTTAGGGTCTTTATGAATACTGAGAAAAGCGGTATCGTCAGCAAATGTAGACATGTGCGTAAAACTGTTTGTTGGCATATCTGCCGTGTAAAGCAAGTACAAGATTGGACCAAGGATACTCCCTTGAGGTACACAAGCCCCTATTGGTTGGTAACAACTTATTTGGTTTCTCTCTTTGATTTTAAACTGTCGACCGGTTATGTACTTTTCTAGTAGGTTAAAAATATTAGATGGAAGGTTGACTTTAATTTGTTTAACAGGCCTTCATGCCATACTTTGTCGAACGCTTGAGAGACATCTATGAAGAGCGCGGAGCAGTATTTCTTTTCCTCAAAGGCTTTTCTTATAACCTGTACCAATCTGTGGGTTTGTTCGATGGTACTATGTTGATTTCTAAATCCAAATTGGTGATCTGAAATGCAGTTGTTTTCATTCAGGATCGGAGTCAGCTTGTTTTTAAGCAATTTCTCAAACAATTTGGACATAGTTGGTAACAGACTTATAGGCCTGTAAGACCTTTGAAGGATCTTTTCCCGGCTTAGGGATCATCTTTACCAAGGCAACTTTCCATACTGGCGGGAAATGTTCGAGCCGTAATATGGCGTTAAACATAAAAAGAATTATTCTTTTTTGCTGTGAATGGCATCAAGTATTAAATATATTATAGTAAAGGGTATAATATGGCTATTAAAATGTATTTTCGACACAAGACAATTATTTTTATCGTCAGTACTCTTTAAACTATAGCAATGTTTTTGTGTGAAACGGAATTAGTTTTTTGTAAGCTAAAACGAATCTTATTGACATCAATGTCTCGAAAAATGGCGTTCAATAACGAAAAAGTCAAAGAATTTTTTCTCACACAACAATTGCACTTTCTTGCCGTATTTCAAAGAAAGTTTAAAATACGGTATACACACTCTTAGCTTTTTTTGTTTTTGTCTTATCAACTTTTAATAAATGGTTTCAAAATTTATAAAAACTTTAGCCCAAACAGATGTCTCTATCAATGTTTTGATTAGAAAAGAAATCTTATGTATTTTAAAATCCAGTTAAACCAGATATGGGTATTTTTAGGAAAAATTAACGTAACGCCAGAACGGACTATTCCTATATGTTAGGAAAAAAAATAAATTTTTATATTTATATGTACACAAGTTATTAAAAAAATTCTCTACTTTCATTTAAACTGTTGTTTCTAAAAAAAATCACATAAGCTTTACCCTAAAAAAAGATATATATAAACTTGCTGTAAGGAAAACAAATTATTACTTAACGACGTTCTAGCTGAATTTTTTTTTCTCTAACCAAACCGTTAAGCATTTTAAAAAAAACTAAGCGAAACTATTTCTTTGTAATATGTTACAAAGGAAATGGCTCGGAATCGTTTTTTTATTAAATTTTTAACATAAAATAAAAAGTAAAATTAAAATAGATTAATTTTGTTGATTCGCAAACTTGTAGTGAGCATTTTTTTAGACCAAATATTATATGAATAATACCCTGCGCGTACAGGCGTAAGTATACTGACATACATATGCAGCTGAAACAAAAAATGCTTCAAAAAGACACACGTAAAACAACAGGAAAAACGTGCTAAATGTTTAAAAACCTTAAGTCTATTTAAATATTATTTTAAAGCAATTTTATCATTAGAAATACAGATGTACTTATGCACTTTGTAAGAATATAGAATAAATATTTTTTCTAATTAAAAAATGGCTTCGAAGGGAGGCATGTGTGGGGACCAATTGCGGCTTCGTAAAATATTTCTATAATTTTTGTTTTATATTTGCTTTTTTGTTCTTCCTGAACATATTTCTTTCTAGTAAAGTCCTTAAGTGTTATTATCTAAGCATTATGTAAGTTGATAATTCCTAAGTAATTAACTGCATCTCGCTTCTTTTTCTTTTGCCTTTTTAAATTGCTTGCCTCTTTTGTTGTTTTGCTAACCTTTTTATACTCCGCTACTTACTATTACAGTTTGGGCAAAGAAGCTTCGACCTAAGAACTTATAAACAGCAAAAAAGGATAAAATTTAAGTTAAGAAATGTTCAACAACGTTAAAAATGAAAGAAACAAAAAAAAGAAAAAACAGAATTAAGTAGGATCTAAATAGGAAAGGCAGAGTAATAAAAGTATTTCGCACAAAAAGAGGTGGCAATTATTGGTAATATAAAGTAGAACACCAAATGCTCAAGTATTTTTGCGGGGATCCAACTTTTAATCTTAATTACACGTTCATTATACAATAACGCGGTTTTACTTTGAGGCATAAAACACGAACCATAAAAAGGTGTACAACGAGACAGAAAATTCTAAAAATTCACAAAAATAAGGTAAAAAGATTATTTTTATTTAAAATAGAATTAAATATGTATATAAGAGTAAGCAAAAAGAGGGTAAAAACCATATTGTTTCCTTGTAATTCGTATCTGTCTTAACAAAATTAACATTAAAAATTTAATTTCAGTCCGTTTGCAAATATATGTATTTTTTAGGATATAATATACAAATAAAGGGTGACAGTAAGCTCTGCAATGTCAACTACTAAATGCCCTTCACCATTAACAAATTGAAAACATATTTCCGAGGCTGTTGTATTATGCAAATATGATATACTTAAAACAAAGCATTTTTTGTGCTAATTTCTTTTCTAAAGACAGCCCACACAAGTACATAGAAAATTTCCATTTAGTTATTGGTTATAATTACATGTCGAACAACCAATCGTAAATACATGTCTACTCTTCTTAATAATCGAAAAATTCATTATGGGGCTTACATTTTCTAATATTTACATTCAAGTTCTAGCCTCATTCAGAAGCTAAAAAGTTATTTGTTTTGCCTTTTCCTTTTTAATGAATTAAAGTTTGAAACTGTAACCAAAATTTAATAGAATATTTTGCTGGTTTTATTCTGTTGTGTTCCAAATAAATTACTTTTAAAAAACTAAAACTTATTACAAATATGTAGTAAAAACTAAATAAGCCACGTTAAAAGGCAGCGAATTTAAGTAATTATTATTGTTGAATTTTTAATGCAAAAACAGGCGAAAGGATACATCAGACAGTCAAATAAAGTATACCATTTTAATTGTGTTAAACTAAGTTTTTTAAAAAAAAATTGTTATAACTACTTCAGGCTCAAGTTCAATCCCTACTAAATTCTTCTTTTTTCAAACTTAAAAAATTAATATTAATCAAGAAATAAGATTGTTTTGTCGTTATGTTATTGTTGGCCAAACTCGACCATATTATACCCTACACCACATTTTTATTAGGGGTATATGAACAATTGTTTGTATTCAGAATGTTTATTTCGGGAAGACATTTGTTTGTGGGCTTTATCATTAAATCGACCGATTATATTTTCGTTCAGTACAATAGTTAGTGGGATTAAGTACACTGAGGGAAAAATGATGTTGCAAAATAGACAACGGTTGTGGTCAAAATGACAACCTGCGTTACTAGTTTTTTCTGACAACAGCCGTTTTCAATTCATAAACGAACGGGGTCAAATTGACAACGTTACGTTGTCAGATCCTCTGCAAACGGCAAAACGTTTACTTTTTATCAACACACGTTTACAAGTTGACAACGAACGTGGTCAAATTGGCAACGTAACGTTGTCAAATTCCCTACAGAAGCTAAAATTTTAAGAATTCTTCATTACGTTTAATTAAGTCGGTGTGTGAAGCAGTATTTTAGAAAAATTAACCACAAAATTGAACAAAGCCAAGAAATTCAGTTATCTGAGGTCCTAAATATAGTTGGAGAATTATTAGAAATAAATGGTGATGTTGTTGTGGTTTGCGACTCGTGCTTTTCAGGCAATATCATCGCTGAAGACGACGACTATGTTCAACTTCAACAAATTTTACAAACCATAAACATGGAATCAATTTTTGAATATTTAAAATGTGAGTAAAAAATTTACAATTTACAGTACTAGGCATATAATTTTGATTTTCTAGTATCAAAAGTACCATTCAGAAGCTTACTTTATTTAAACAAAGAGGATTTAAAAGAAGCAGTGTTACCATTGGGGCTGCGTGTGGAGTTCAGGGAAAAGCCTAATGCCTGGAAAAAAACTGAGGTAATAAAGTACTTTGATTATTTGTAGAAACTGATGACTCAGTTGCTGCTAAATAAAGAAATTTAATAAACAAATAAATTTTAGCCTGAATATTTAGTAAAAATTTTTAAAATTATTTGTAATTAACATTTTTCCATAGTAGCAATTAAAATTGCATTATTTATCACATCACTTAAGTGAAATGCATATTCAAATCCCGCTTTTAACACCAGTGCCCTGATAGATTGGCAATTAAGGGCTATATGCAAATATGACCTACATGTTCATCTAACCTACATAATTTTAAAAATTGAATAGCAGTCAGCATTAAAAACCCTCCTTTATTGAGGTCCCAGCAACAAAACAAAATTCTATTTAACTGTATAATAAGGAGGATGGATAAAGGCAAAAAGAGGAAATTAAAAAAAAAACATTTTGTAGAGATAAACATGTTAACTTTGTTTTTATTCTGTATGATGTGAATTAGCCCAGAGCTATAGAGAACAGCTAAATAAATAAAGTTGCTTCAGGGAAAGTGGAAAAGTTGATAACTGTCGCACTCCTAAGAACTATTTAACTTTTAAGTCTTAAAAAATTTGAAGTCTTCATTGCCTGCCGCATTTTATGGAAATTTAATGAGAAAAATTCTGTTTTCGTTTTCTTGGTTTTCAATTTAAGTATTTTTCTCCTATATCCAACTAACATCCAAACATATGGTCATACGTATTTTTTTGTGTTTTCTTTCTTGTAAAAAACTTTACTCTACAAACAATGTTTACTTAAATGGAAAAATAAAGTGTTTAAAATTAATGGGTTTTCTTTATTTTATTCTTCTAATTTGATTTGTCTTTTCTCTTTGCAGATGAGTTTCGTTCTAAAGTAGCTTGTGAAAATGACAATATGCCACTTGTATGTAATCCATATTCAAGGATTGCAATATACAGTGCCTCCTTTGGTTATATAGAACGCGAAAGTGTGCAATGCCCGCATAATAATACACTAAATTCTCCGGATACAAATCCTAAACAGAGTAAGAAACCTTTTTAATATTTACTCATAACGCTATAAACACATAGACGACAGAAGGCTACCGACTAAAACCTGTCAAATGTAGAAAACTTGCATTTATATGTACACAATAATTTGACCGACATCTTAGCTACATGGCAACTTGACTACAGTTGTAACTGTGACCAGATTAAAATAATTTATATTTTAGCAGCCGGAAAACGAACGAATCGAATTTCTATTTAACTCTGCCCTAATTAGAAAATCCATTAAAAATATTTAAACAAACGCACATTATCTTTGTTATTCCATTTGTAATTTCTTATAGATATGAAAGTTGGTTTAGCGATGTCCGTCTGTCCGTTAATCTGTTAAAGTAAAGTTTCTAAGGACCATTTATATGTCTTCGACCTGCTTGTGGTATCAAAACATTAAGTATGCTTGCGAAAATTTTACTGTTAAAACTCAGAAAAATCGCCCGATAACTCGCAGAGATATAATCCAGCAACCACGACTTCCTGTGTTTATTTCTCTAAAGTTTTTACATAAAAACCGCTAAAACTGCCCCGGAGTTTCCCATAAATGGGTTCAATGTAAGACCAACTCCAATTAATTTTTCCTCACAAACAATTAAGTAAAACATACTCTAATTTCTTTTTGAGTTTATTTTAAATCGTTCCCACAGCTTTCAGGGTGCTCCTTCAAAGGTCAAATGTAAGATCGAGCCCAATTAGTTTTTTCTCCTAAGCTTTTTTGTGGAACATACTTACCATCTATCTTCAGCCCCTAACAGGGTTGTCATACAATCTCTACATCTTCCCCGGAGTCGACCTTAGGGGAATAAAATGTATAACGGACCCCCATTAGTTTTCTCTCCCAAACATATGCTTACCCCTTATCACCATCGACTAAGGGGGATCCCATACAAATTTTGGGAAATTGCAATGAATCTCCCCATGCAGCTTTCAGGCTGACGGTGGATAGGTCAAATGTAGTACTGACCCCAACTAACTTTTCCTCGCAAACATTTTCGCAGAACTTACTTATTCCCTATTTAAAAAAATTAGGGGAAAACCTTTACATCTTGTAAAGGGTACATAAGATTCGGCACAGCCTAATGTAGCGATTTTACTTGTTTGATTGCAAAACAGAAGCAATAATGTCGCCAAAATGATATAACAAAAAATGTTTGTGTTCAAGCTTGTGTTCAGAGTGAAGTAAACGTAAATGTGTTTAAACACAAACTTAACATTTTTGTTGAGAAGGGCCGCTGCAAACATCCGTTAGAAATTAATAATCCTTAATGTTGCTTATCTTTTTTTATTCAGTTTTTTTCTTTTATAATTTAACTAAGCTTGTTATTTATACGATATATTAAAATGTGCTTAAACTGGTCTTGATAAACTTTAAATATCAAAAGATTTACTCACTTTCCAGGTAAATGGTATCATTTGCCTTTTTATAGGTAAAATGCAAAAAAAATAATTTTATGGTTTTAAAATTTTCTAACAAAAAAAATTGTATAAAGATGGGAATTTTCCAAACTGGTGTATTTATGCAGCTGCCGTCTTCAATGTAATTAAGTGGCTAACTACATGGCTACGACTGCAGCCAGCTGCATATGTAGTCGTGCTGCTGTGTTGCCTGCTGTCGTCTATGTATTTATAACATAATGTCAACACATACTTTTGTACATAACAAGCAGTTAGGAGGGCCACCTTAATTAAGTCAAACCCTGACACATAAGCAATCCTATGAAACACTTACACATAGACATGTAAAGAAAAACATTTAACGAATAGGAAACAAAATATGAAAAATTCTTATCAAGTCTTTGGTAAAATTTACATTTTTGTTTGTAAGTGTGTTTGTCTACATTCTTTGTTGCTTAGATGTCTTTTAATTTGCTTTTTTTTCTTAATATTTTAAAGCCTGCTTAGTTTCTTATGCCACGGAGACGGTTATGCAAATTTGTCATGGACGACGACGTTGTTCTATAACAGCGGATGCTGGTACTTTTGGCAGACCCTGCAAGAACGATATATCCATGCATCTTAAGGTCGTTTATACTTGCAGTAAGTACTTTGTAATACAATTATTTATACCTACTTACACGCTTACATTATTTAAATCTACATTCATACAAGTACAAATAGAGGAAATTATACTTAAAAAGAAGAAAATCATAAATTATTTAAACAAAAAGAAGAGAAATTCATTTGAAATTATATGCATACTTGAGTGTATATTTATTAACATTTAATTTCATCGCAGCTATTTTCTTTTAAGTCGTTAATATATGTTTTGCATATTTTAGTACCCCGTAAAGTACTTAAGGATCGTTATGAGACCGCACCAGAGCCGGATGAGCCACAGCAAAGCGAATTGGACTTAGACCAAGATGAGCTCTACGATGAGGATCAATTTTACAAGGAAGGTGAGGCCATACCACCGGCACCTAAGCTGCAAGGTGCCATACCAAATGCTGGGTTTCCTTATGATTTTAATATGCGTTCCAGTGAACCGACAACTACGCTTAATCCATCCGTACTTTCGCAAAATGATAATTCATTAGAAGGTAAGTACCATTCAAATATTAAATGCATATTCCTAAAAGCTAATTAATTTAATTTGAAAATTAAAAAAAAAATCATCTTCAGAATTTGTTTTTTATTTCTTTCTGATATATGTACATAAATACTAATACATTTAAAAATTAAAATAAAGTGCATGTATTTTTTTTTGCGTATAACAGTGTGAGTTAACAGTCAGTTTAATAAATCTCCTTGATTATAAGCTTATAAGTTAATAATTTATTAAAATAAAAATAACCTCCAAAACAAAATTTCTTTAATACTTTTAATCACAATAATCGCAAATAAGGAAGGAAATGCGAACGTTTAAATTAATTTCTTTTGAGTAATTAAATTAAATTGTTTGTCAATTCTTAATTAAAACCCAATATAAATTATAGCGTTTAATTACTTATGAATACTCCAAACTAATTTAAATAATACTTATCAATTAATTATTATCGCACTTCGGCAACAGCACTTTAATACATTTTCTCAAATTCTTTTTGCAAAAAACCGACAGAACGAAGTTCTTTAGCTGAACTCTTTTTATTACACCCTTCACATAGTAGTTATGCTTGTTTTTTCGTATGGAATTCCTACAATACGTATTATTAAAACGATAATGTAAGGAAAGGTTGAGCCATTTCCGATAGTGCGTCTGTTGATATCAAGTTTCCAACACCAAATTAAGTCCTTAAAATCGTGATTTTGTTTAAAACTTTTTAATATATCCTCAAAATGATTGCTTTTAAAAATATGAAAAATCAACTAACTATGATTCTCTGTCCAACAACCTCAGATAAAACAAAATGCATGCATATATCCTTAAATATCCCCAGAACTTTATGGATATTTCTTCAGACTACTCACCTACAATAAGAGCTATTTGTAGTACTCACTAGTGATTCTTCCTTGGTGAAAAGAGTTATTTGGTTTAAAATGAAAAAAATACGTAGGTACTGCTAGCAAAATCTACACTGAAAATAATTCATGCAACAATTTACGAAATTTTCGAAAATTTCACAAAAAAAGTCAGATGTGGTTTTACCAATTTAATGAAATCTTCGTAATATTTACTTTTGTAATTTATACGAAACCTCGTAGTTATTTTTTTTTAAATATTACGAAAGTAATAAAAATTCGTTATTTCTTAAAAGCAACGATTATCTTTCGTAATACAAGTTTCGTAAAATTTACGAAACTTTAGTCAACTAAAAAAAAATGCATACAATTTTACAAAAAAACATCGAAAATTGTTTGTTCTTTTTTTTAATATTTATGAAATTATTTCTTAAATTATTTAATTTATTTCGTAAAATGTACTAAAAATATCGTACGTTTCGTATATTATACGCACGAAGTTCGTTATGCGAAGGATATACGAAATGTGCGAAGGAAGACATCGAGAATTGTGTTAGTAGCATCTTCCACATACGGCCAGGTTTAAAACAATGGGTTTTTTCCACCATTGTTGAACATCTTTTGTCGGAAAAGAAAGGCCCACGGAGTTAAAAAAAAGAGCCCTTAACGGAAAACTAAGCTTAAAGAAGGTACAAACCAACTCAAAAATTTGCTGGAGACATATAAGACAGCATCACTAATGTAACAGTTAGTCACCTTCATAACTTTTAGTTTCCGTAAAAAAACCTGGTCCCCAGCCCTCATTAATAACCTGAATGTGCTTTCACACCTTGAGACCAAATAATTCGGCATTCACCTTAATCGTCGCCTCACATAAATGTCGTCACATGTAGATGCTAAGTTGGCACAAATGAAACCAAAAGCAGTCCAAATTCATTGGCTTGTCCGTAGAAGGTTTTGAAGCTCGATTGAAAACTCCTTTTCTCAATTCGATGGGGCACTGACTCCGCCTGTAACTTGAAGCAAGTTCAGTGTGGTCAAAACAAACGAATGGTAACTGGCGCTCCTTGGTATATTAAAAGCAGCAACTATCACAATGATCTACAAATTCCACTAGAATTAATCGAAATCCAATACTTTGTGGACAAGGGAAGTAATAGCTCAGCAAAACCTTTGCTCACCTAATAAGTAAGCAGGTAATATTGGAGATGAACAAGCACTAGTTACTTTCTGACCGAATAACAAGTTATTTCTGATTGAATTGTCCTGAAATTCACGACCCTCGCTTACAAATGTACTTACAAAAAACAAGCAAGTAACTAGTTACCAAGCATTAATTAAAAATAATATTAGCATTTTAGGGTTTTAAAACAAAAATGTCTTTTCCAGTAGTTTTTTTTTTCCATTCATAGCTATAAATGTAATTAACGCTCGGGCGCGCCCTAAAGACAAATTTTCTGTCGTGGCGACCTCATTGCCTAGTAAATAAAGGGAGCCCATTTCTCAATTTTATGTGTATATTATTTTAATGCTTCGAATTGATTAATCTCGAAAACATAAAAAGCTTTAACCTCGAAACCTAGAACAAAGTAGTTGTAAGAATACTTAAAAGTCTTTAGTCATTAACGATAAAAAAATTAGCTAAATGAGTTTTTAAACCCAGAAAAACCTTTGCTGGTAATTTAGAAAGTAATATTGGCGATGTTCAAGCACTAGTTACCTTTTGGCTGAACTACTAGTTTTTTTTGTTTGAGTTGTCCGAAATTCACGACCCCTGCAAACAAATGTGCTAACAAAAATCAACCGAATTGCTAGTTACCAATGATAACCGAAACAAAATAAATTCATATTTAAGGTCTTTAAAACAAAGTTATTTATTAAGCCTGTTTTATTATCCTATTTTTTCATATATACCTACAAATGTAATTTGAAAAGCCCTTACCTTCTGTCTTAACGACCTTATTACCTGGTTACTTATGAAGTAATGGCAGCTCATTACTCTACTTTAAGAAAAGTTTGCTAGGGACTTTATTCACCTTCGATCTTAATCTGGTTTATTATTCCTTAATTTCAAAAAAGCACCTTAAAAATGTCAAAATAGGGCTACCTAAAAAAGCGCAATTTTTTGCGAGCCTTTCGCTTTTGGGTGCGTTTGGCAAATAAGCAAAGCGAAAACTACGTCTTAGCTTTTATTGTTGACCGTCAGGAACCTTCGCCTTGACATCCTTCGCGTAAACATAAAGTTGCTTTGGAGATGGTTGACGCCCAAAGAAATTTGTATGTTGTCGGCTTTTAAGGAAATATAGCTCAAGAACCTTAATAAAGTTTTTTCTTTCCTTTTCAAAGTTTATGTCCGCCTTCAACAAAGCTGCCGTCAACCAGACCGGAAAAAGAAAAAAAAAACTCAAAATCAATGACGTATGATTTTCTGGTTCGCAAAAACTCAACCCTTTTTCTCACGGTTGCAATCTTATGGTATACCTGTACCATGTTTCCACTGGTTATACCCGACCAACCTTATTGCCTTCGCCATTATTTTTACTGTCTGGACTTATTTTGTTACCGTTACAATGTACCTAAAATTTTATAGAAACAATTTAAATCCTTGATTTGATTATTGTTATTTATTTTAAAAGCAAGATTTTTTCGATTTAAAAAAATTTCCAAAAGCAAAACAATCGCGAACTAATTTTTACTATTGAACTAGATCTCAAAAATTTTAAATCTACAAAATTCGAAAAATTAAAAACAATCAAATGTATTAAAAAAAACGCTCATTTAACTTATTGTTAGTTTTCAGAGTAAAAGATTAAAAAATAACAAATAATAATAAAAATTACTTCTAACTACTTTCCGATGTGTTAGTATTTAAGATGAATGTACCCGTGTTAATCTACAGCAGCATTTTTGTATTAATCTCTCTAAAAACTTAAAAACATGTATTTTATTTAAATCTAAATTCCAATATTTTTATTATCTGCGGCAATGTTTTCTTTTTCGTTCGCCTATAATTTGTTTCACAAATTTTTTTTATAATTATGGTGACTCTTTTAACATTTAGTACGTTACATTTTTTAAATATGTTTGGTGTCTTTTTTTCGTTTCGCTTCTAGTAAATAACGTGATGGAAAACGCTGCTTGGCACGAGTGTTTAGTCAGACAACGTGCGTTTGTTTACTTGTGAAAATTAACTGAGATGAATTTTTAAGTAAATTAAATAAATTAATGCTAATAAATATTTAAATATTCAGCAGGAAAAAGTTTTATATTTAATTTAGAAACAGGAGGTAAAATTAACATACCGAAAGGATGTTGCGTAAACAACTATTGTTACAAAGGAACTTACTTATTCCACCAATCTTACATACATTTAAACAAATAAAAAATTCATGACACGCATACATATGTACAAACATTTGCTTCTCACTTTGGCAAGTTTTCTTGTAGAACACATTTGTTCACATGTTATTTAAGTTTATCCTGCATACACGTGCATACTTAAACATGTGCCCTAAGCTTTGCTCCCTCATCTATCAAGTGTTCTTGAAATGTCTGTAAATTAATTTCAACTAAATTGTAGCTCAATGGCTTTTTGTATTGTAAATGCCTTTTTGCAGATGATCATAATGAAGATAGATACAAGCATGACAACCATCAAAAGTTTAAAATTGAGGTTCATGATGGTAATGATGATTTATTTGGTTACCTCGGTAATAATTACGATAGTTTGGCATCAGCAAAATTCAATAAAATAAACTCAGTTCACAGACCCTCAAAAATATTTATTATTGATAAATTAGATACTTCCGAAACACCCAGCATATCTACAACAACAACAATCTCAGATTCTAGAGATTTACATGCTAATGCTGGCGACGACATTGATAATGATGATGGTAGTGTTTTGTCTATTTCTCCGCATTACATTTACCGCAAAAGGTGTGAAATGGAGGATGACTGGGGGACAATTGGCTTAAATTGCACCAATGATGACATCATAATAGAACGTGTTTTGGTCATTGGTTTTCTTGTCAATTGGATAAAAGCATTTGTCCACATTAAAAGTGAGTTTCCTCCACAATTTCTTTTTTCAATGACTAAATAACAAACAAATGTAAAAAAACGAAGTAATAAAGATACAGTAGCAAGTATTACACAGATTACTCGACCCTTCATACTAATGCCAACCTCATTTTTCTCTCTTCCTAACAAACCGTATTAGTTGTGCTGGCAGAAAATGTATTCGTAAATACACAGCTTTGTGTCTGTATTAGTGTCATTCCATTTGTAATCTCTATAATATTTACTTAAGACCCCATTAAGAATATATTTTCTGGATTTCTTTAGATAAGGAAGTCGATAAAGCAATGACAGTCTGTTAAAATCAAATCTCCGGACTCAAATAAAGCCGCACAAAAAAAGTTTTGGTATCAAACAATCATAAATATCCCTGAGACAATTGACATTTAAAATCAGCAAAATCCCATAAGCGAAAACCAAAAAAAAACATTTTTTTAGAACAAAATCCGTACATGTGTACCTATATCCTTTTATATATATCCTTTTCTATCTCAGTAAATACAGTCAATCTTGCCACAAAACTTGGCATGGATACTCTGAAGATAGGGACCTAAATAAGCAAAAAATCTTTTTTAAAAACATAGGATCAAGAGAAGCGGTATTTCCTCTACAATTGCGCAAATTTTGTAAAATATTTCGTGCGCTTATTCTAAGAAACTATAAAAGCTAGAGAATTAAAATGTTCTACAAGAAGTAATCGAACATAAGACCCACATTTTGGAAAACAATTTTTCGATACGTTATATCTCGGAAACTATAACAGCCATTGACTTCAAATGTTTTACAAGAAGAAATTTGACAATAAAACCTACATTTTGGAAAATAAATTATTTGGTTAGCAGCAGAGAGAGGGGTTCTGCCATAGAAATGAACAATTTTTATAAAATTTTTGAAAAGCTATGTCTGGGAAGTTTTCTATTTCAAAAACTAGGACAACTATCAACTTCATACCCACAAAGTATTTTTATTGCAATATATGTTTGCAGTACAAAATAACTCGGCTAGATGAGATGGCTGGGTATATTAAAAGACCAATGTGAAGGGTAGATAAGATTCGGCCCAGCCGAATATTGTACTCTTACCCAGCAAAACCTTTGGTTACCTGGTAACTTAGCAAGTAATATTGGAGATGAATAAGCACTTGTTACCTTTTGGCCGAATAACTTGTTATTTTTGATTGAGTTGTCCCGAAATTTACGACCCCTGTATACAAATTGTAGCCACGATAAAGCTGAACAACAATTTTTTTTTACGCATCGATACAATTTTAATGTATATAGGCACTCCGAATAGCTCATAAAGCCTTAGAAAAGATTCCTTTTTAACAAGGCTGTACCTAACTGCCTTTCAACCTAAGACTGCAAAATTTATTAACTTGAAAGCATAGGCTCGATTTTAAAATCAAGGAATAATAACTGGAATCTTGAGCCGGGCACTCACGTACAGTTTTAACTCTCAGTTTTAACTGTTCAGTTAAAACTGTACGTATGTGAAAGGGTGACCATTCGTACTGATTTCATCAGTACATGTACTGATTTCTCATTTGGTGTACTGATTAAAAACTCGTGTACTGAAATGTACTGATTTTTAGGAAAACGTTCTGATTGTACTGATTTTTTAAGATGATTTGATATTTTAAATAATTTTCCTCGAAAAATTTGTTATATAAGAGTGAAACTAGAAAATAAAGTATTTTTCTAGCAACAGAAAGTGTATAAAAATATTTTTTATCAATTTTTCAATTTATTATCTAAATCGAGTATCGACCTGCCACCTGTTTTTTATTTAAAAGAATGTATACTTAGATACCCAAACGGACGGACAAACATGCTTAAATCAAATCAGGAACTGATTTTAATTCGTTGGCTACAATTGAAGATGGATCTTAGTCTATAAAATATAAAAACGATTTTGACCAAGAAATAAATGGTTCTCCTACGTAAGTATGTGGGTAATAACTTACAGTTCAACTTAACTGTTTAGTTTAACTGAGAGTTTTAAAATTTTTATATTTTTAACTGACAGTTTCATATAAAGTAAACGTGTGTGGGGGTTCTTGGTCGCCACAAATTATCATTTTTTGAACCAACAATTTTTATAAATTTGGTCATTATCATGCAATTTCAATTTTAGAAGTTCATCACATAAAAGTTTCTTTTAACTCTTTCTTGCTAAAATCGCGCTTAGTACTAAGAAACATCATAATTATTATCTAAATTTTTGTTAAAAGCGCCCCTTATTTCAAGATAAAGTTTAGGTGTAAAATTAAGACATCCAAGAGCAATTGAAATGTACTTGATTATGCAAGTTTTAATGCTTTTTTGTAGGAATTCTAACTGCTGCCAACTGAAAGTTTTTTCGATAGAATAGTCAACATTGAAACCAGCGTACAGTCACCCACAAAAATCACCATTTGCAGTCCTCACCAAATTGTTGATAGTATCTAAAAGTGTAACTGGGTGAAAATATAAGCAAAGTTTTTCTTTGGCCCAACCTTAGTCTAAGATAAAGAAATGCAAAAACCAATTAAGGCATTATCTGGGGTTACATAGAACAGCATTATCTAAGGAGCAATTGAAAGATCTAGATGGCGATGAAAAATGTGATCTTGTCGCAACTCATTGAAAGAACTCACTCTCAGTATACTTATGCACTGGCATGGTAATACTATCGCCTGTTACTGCCTATTGTTAACAACCAGTAAATATATGATTCCAACTTTTAGATGATAATTTTAAAGGCTGATTTCGATCAAATAAACCACAAAGAGCTGCATTGCTTAGCAAAGGAAACGATTTTTAAATTACGGCTTTGACACTCCCACCAATATCGAAACTTGCCTAAATTAAGCTTGATTACTAATACTGGAAAGGAACCCTCATTGGTTGAATACACATTTTTTCAGAAATTTTTTAAAAATGATCTGATTTGATCTTAAATAAAAACAACTGCATTTTTGATCACAAATTAGGTTTTAGACGACAACAAAGTTGTATCGAACCAGCCAAAAGGTTGCCACAGGTTAAGAAAAGCGTATGAGGAAAAGAAATATTGCTCTGCATTGTTTATAGGTGTCTTTCCTTCGAAAAATGATGGCATGCAAGGCTATCAACTAAGCTTAAGCTAAACTTGCCTATAAATATCTTTAACTTTTTGGAAAGAACATAACCCGCCAACAAAAAGGAGGACCATCTTAGTTGTCCTCAAACAATTGGGTCTGGCATGAAAATATTCTTTTAACATGGCGAGTACACTCGTTTGAAGAGGAATGACACTAATGCCCTCAGATCAAGTCACCTGAGTTATTTAACTCTATATTGAAAACTTGTATTTTAGTCTGGCTCTGGCGAGACTAATTTAAATTATTTAGTTTTAAGATTTGAATATTTATTGTTAGTTTAGAAAAGTAAAGATTCAATAATGAAAAAACTATTCCTTTCGCTGATTTTAACTTAAATAGACGTTTTCCTTTCATAAAGAAAAAACATGTTCATTAATTAAAAAAAATATCTGAAAATAATATGAAATCTTTTTTTATTATTAACTTGCCGAAAAGAATTTTTCTCAGTTTAATTGTTTACCATTGTAAATGTTTATGATTTATTTTTCTGCGTTACAGAAAATCAGGAGCAATTTTATCTTTATCTGATAATTTCTATCGCTGTCGGAATGCTATTGTGTCTAATAATCGTAATTGGTCGACTTATCCTCCAGCGAAGGCGTTCTTGTCGCAAAAACAGTCTGTCAAGCTGTAGCAACAACGAGAAAAATAACAGCGACAAGATGGCAAGTGCTGGCGTTATTGGTGGTGGAGTTGGTGATAGTGGCAAATTTCAACACGGCCAAACAGCACGAGAGACACAGTTAAGTGGTTCCTTTGCAGACGATATATCTGATATTGATGCAGACATTGACTTGACTAGTCCGATGCCAGTGTCAAGCCTTTCAACACGAAATGAGGTAATTGAACTTTATTGTTGCATTTTCCTTTCAGTGTAAATCTGTTTGAGTGTCAAGTAAAACACTTGTGTACTATGAATAGATTTATGAAATATAACGACATTTTATTTTATTTTCGTGTCGCTTTTCCTTTGGCATTTTCAAAGTCGTTTAATAATTTAAATCACTCTCTTAATTGCAATGACAGACAACTTGAGAGGATAAATTAACATACATGAACTGTGTTCCTATTAGCATTTTGGTTAAGTTCTTTTTACTGAAACGTATAAAATAATTTAATCAATTTGCTTAAGCTGTTACTTGACAGGAGTTTTTGGGAAAACTCTAAAAGGCACGTTAAAGTTATCAAAACAAGTTTTGACTTAAATCAAATAATTTACGAAAGAAGAATATTTAAATATTGTTTTGCTTTTCTGTGGCAAAATAAAAAACATAAGAGAGATTTGCCATGAATTCAAGGGCTTATACTCCTTTAAAGTTTTCCTAAATGATTTATTTACTTTAGAAAGAGCAGAACGAAAATTTACGAATCGAATAATAATTTAAAAGTTAAAATAAATATCTCATGTTAATTGTAGGGTAACCAGGTTGTAACAAATTATGTACCTAAAACTGACCTTCTGTTTCATGAAAATTTGCCACAGAATTTATAATCTATAATTATTTTAAATTAATCAGTCATTTTAAGCGATTAACAATTTTGGCAATTATTTTTACCATTTTTATTAAAAAAACTCATTAATGAAAAGTACGAAAACGCGAGAATTTCTCTTTATAGTGATTTGCCTTCAGAATTATCTTAAATAAGGAATTGATGTATTCGATGTAAAAAAAGTCATTCGCTTAAAATAAAAAATTTTGTTTAAGATACCTGTTCATTAGTTTTTTAAACTGTCCTTGTCAATATCGTTCAAAGCCCGGAAAATTTCGCGCAATTTCTTATAATATATTCACCACTTTTGCAAAAAGTACCGATTTTGTTTTCATATTTCTAGTTAAATACAGCTCTAATCTTGTGAAAATATCTCAGCCATTAATATTTCTCAAAATAATTGCAAATCAGACAGACACACAATTCATAAGAACGGATCTAAAGCATGCGACACCTGCTTAGACGGGTATAAAAACACTAAAAATCCTTTCTAGGGATTTTTTTGCTAAAAATAAATTCAAATTATGTTGTTCACATACTTAATCTGCCTCTACAACCTGTTGTTGGTCTTGTCCTGCTTAGTGAATGCTTTCCATCGAACTCAGTCTTGCGTTTGTGGCTATTCGACTGACATGGCTAGCAATTGCAACCACTGCATTAAGATGTCCCTCACGGATCATTCGTAAATTATCTTTCGATTAACGCAAGCAAATACGTCCGTAAATTTTGCGAGGGATTTTTCCCAGAAATACCCAGCAACGTTGCATTAGCTTTCGCAAATACCCATGTTTGAGCCACATAAATAAGCTAAGTAGGGTTACCGCTCATAATTCACATTACTACAGATGCAGGAGTTTGAAAAAAACCCAGAGAACCAATTTGGATGCCCAAAAAAAGAAAAGAGTTTGTTGGGAAAAGAGAAAGCACGATTAGAATAAGAGTATTGTACCATATTATTTTTGTTCTTTGAGGAAAGGCTCTGTTCTTATAGTTTCCGCTTAGCCTTAATTAGCGTCTATCTTCTAGAATTATCTGTCCTATCGATGCTAACATCATAATTTCTGTTGAAGATGGAGATGAGTTATATAAACTTCTCTACTTCCTCGACGTTGCAATTGCCGACCTTCAGAATGTGGCCTTTCTGCTGTCGCGACTTTTCTATAGTAGTTCCAATCAGAAGTTTTGTCTTGTCTTTATTCACCATCAGACATATTTTTGCCGACTCCTTTTTAGCATTAAAAAGCGCTAGATTTTGCTTGCTATTTCTCTCCGACGATGTCAATATTATCCGCTCATGCAGAAAGACTGTGCTCTTTGTTATTCACTGTTCCGGTTCTATTAATTTCTAACTTTTTCAGTATTTTTGTCGCAGGATCGAATGCTTTAGAGAAGATGCTTTCAATTTTTACCGGCTATCTAGTTTCATTCGGAGCCATCCGACAAAGTTCTATAAGTTTTAGTGAGATCTTTAAGCAGACATGATTTGAAACAATTTGGTTCTAATCGGCTTGTCAAAGGTACCTTTGTAGGCAATGAAAAGTTGATATATTCATTTAATCGGCCGAAGCCACGCCGACAGGGCTCTTACAGTTCGTAGATTTTAGCTTCAGTCTTTCACACAATATACCAGGGAGTGTCTTATAAGCAATATTTAGGAGACTTATTCCGCAAAAGTTGACTCAAACGGCTTTATGTTCCTTCCTTTTAATAAGACATAGCATGCATGTGTTCCTGTCATCGGGCAGACTAGCTGATACATGCACCTTATCAGCTCTTCTCCTCCAGTCTAATACATCTCTGTTGGTATTTCATCTGCACCTACATATTGTTGTTTGGGGGATAGACATTAATCTTTGGTAACGGGCTTTATTGCTCACACACAGTTATTCAGCCGCTAATGAGTTGGAAAAATATTTCCGATTTTTAACTCTACACGAGGAGGGCGAGATTTTGATTGTGGATTTACTTGCTGGCAGAATTTTCTGGCATCGCTTCAGCCTCCATATACCTAAATCTCATCGCATTGCCGCTTTCAAGTCTCTTTAACTTTCGGCATCGTACCAACACATCTCAAATTGCTATTGCTGTCCTATATGCCCTATTTGTAGTTTCTGCAATGGTTCCTACTTCTCGTCATACCATTTTTCCTCTGGGGCTGCTTTATGTATCCAATTTCTTTTTTGCTGATTTATGTTATTAAGTTGCGTATGTTTTGACATTGTTGCTAATATCATAGGAAGGAGGAGTGTTCAATAAAAAAGTTAAGTTAACTTCGCAGAGAAGGCTTGCATTTTCAGTTGTGGATTTTGTGGCACTTTGTCGAGTGCGAATTTTCGTTTGCAGTTTTACATATCTGTACATCCAAGACTTTTTTAGCTTATCGGACGAACATTTTAGCGTAACGAATACTTGCAATAATGAAAAGATAATTTTCTGCCTTATAACACATTTACCCTAGCTATCAGAGAAGTATAATAATGAACTTTAGTACTGAGAAACTTTTTTTTTGGAAAAATTAAAAGAAACTTCTAGAAAGACCCACGTAAAAATACTAAAAAAAATGAATTGTTACTTAATACTTTGAACTGAACTGTTTGTGCTTACATCGTTATTAAATTAATGCTTTTATCGTTCATTTCATTCCTTTAGACCTACATGACATATGCTCCTCTTCAAAACTGTACATACGACTCATTGGGCGACCATTCATCTACAAATTATGGCACAACTACAACGATGATCATGCCTTCAACAACTCAACACAATAGTTTAATGATACCCGCAGGACACAGCAGCAGTGGTAAACCAATAGGCTGTCCAGCACGGGTCGGAAGTAGACAAACAACGCCACCTCCGACTGGTTCAATTTACACCAGCATGGGAGTTTGTTCTCCATCCGTTAGTGGGACAATGACAATGTGTAAGTAATTCATGTAATTCTATATCGATAAATAATTTATTCTTGTATAAAGATAAAGGTATATGTATGTATGTATGTATGTATGCAAGCGAGTATGTCGATGCATGGATTTATATCTATTACTTTGATGTATCAGCCAAAGGACGTTCTTTATACATTTGTATTTATGTATAAGAGTGTATATGGATCATTCTTATTTTAAGTACACATTTTTGGTTTTTTATAAAAGATAAAATCTATGTCACAGTTTTTACTTTATTAAGTATACCCTGATAAGCATTAAATACATTCCTCGCTACAGCCTACCGAACACAACCAGTCAAAAATAGAATACACGTGTGCTTATAGAATAATTTTTTTAATGGCTACAATGCAACACGACTACGGGTTGCTGTCAATGCTTATTTTGTGGCGTGGTCGATATTAAACTATGTAATTTCTATTTTTGTACGCCACAGTTAACAGATTAGTGCTGCCAATATGGTAAGATGCAAAAAATATAGTCTAAACAATGCAAAAAGACTTTAGGTGGCACCACTGAAAGTCATATTGCTCATGTGTTTATTTTGTAGTGGTAGTCTAGTAAATAATTGAGTAGCAGACACACGGAAACAAATGTAGCAAACACTCGCTTTGTAAGCCCATATATTTCATACGTTTCATTTGCTTCAGCATTAAATGAATTATAAGGTGCTTTTACAAGGTTAAGCTTCGCTCTATAATGCCTTTATTGTCTCTATATTTTTAGAGAATAAAAAAAATTGAAAAAGAAAGATGACACAAAGAAAGCATTGTTTATAGCAATAACCCATATACATACATACATACAAACATATATGTATATGTATACATAACCACAACAAGAAAAAACTTGTTGGCCATTTATAACTAATCATGTGGGTCATTGGCCAAAATATCAATGGATTTTTAAGCACTTCGGTATTCTGCGCTGCTTTTCGAATTTCTCATGTTGCTTTTTCCTGCCCTTGGTTTTTTAACGGGGTTTCGTTTGGATTCTTTTGTGGTTTTCCTTGGGATTCAATCGCCTTTTTCGCCAGAGCACCTTTAGTCATTTGCACAACATATACAAGTTGCGCAATTTTTAGATTTTTGCGCGCTTTACTACGTCTTTGTCATCATATGGCTGACCCAGCTTTTATTTAGTACGATGCCAATATTCTCCGCCTACGCAGAGTGGTCCATAAGTCTTGCAAAGTATTTTGTGGCGCTCGAACTACGACTCTTCGGGGCAAAATATATTTTAGATCATAAATGGGGGTGAGTTTCATTTTTTTCAATTTAACATCAAGCTTTAAGCTTCACTCGAAATAATAGTTGAGGGCATTTTTTCCTGTTTCAAATATTTGACATAGTTCTTAATTTAAGGCCTTGGCTGCACAAACTGGTCTTGATCTCTTCTGTGTCAACATTAGATCAATACCTTTTATAACGACCTGGCGTTGGTAAGTAAACAAGTTTTTTTTTGAGTTTTTCAAATTTCGAAACTGTGGTGCGGTAAGGGTTTTCGTGATTCACTTCGGTTTTAGTTTTATAAATATTACCATGTTTTATGTTAGATATATTAATGTTGTTATCGGGGATTTATACAACTTAATAAGGTCTTTGAATTTTTTTTCTCTCAAATAAATGTCTTTTTCTCAGTAACGGGAACATCATTTTCCTTCTGCAGTATGGCATAACGATTTTGCGATGAGGTTTGCTTTCCTTCATCTTTCAAAATTTAAGTTGAATTGACTTTTGCAGATTTCGGATTTTTGCCCTTTTAAAAACTGTTATGTAGCGGGCCATCCTTACCTGGATCATTAGACAACTGGCACTTGAATTCAGCAAGATCAGCTAAACACTGGCCGATATAAAAGCTGCCGACATTAAACCCGCTATAAGGAACTTATGAAAAGACTTAGTTGAATCAGATAATGGGAGACTGAAACTCTAATATTAATGGATACATTTTATTAAGTTTTTACAAAGTTAAGAGGTACTACGGACTTTCAGCTTGGTACAAAAGAAAAGAGTGATATGGAAAAAATGGAAATTTCCCATAAATTTTTATGTAACTTTAATCCAGAAAATCAAATGTTCTAATTATAAATACAAAAATAAAGTACATTTTTAAAAATTTATTTTTATCTTACTGACTTTTAACATCAGTCACGTTTAATAGAATTTGTATGTGAAAGTTTATAAATATAAAAGTTTGAAATATTGAGAAAGCTAAATAGTTTCTCAATGTTAATTACTGCACTTATTCTGGGTCAACTGTCCTTATTTTTAAAGAACTGCAAAAAAGGAAGCACAAATGTCAAAAAAATATATTTTTTGTTCACTCAAGGTTAATACCTATCAAAAGGGTAATAATTCACAAACTAAATACAGTTCGTCCAACAGAGCCCCAATGGATAACATTTAGCCTACTGAAAAACAGTATTTATAAGTGCCAATTTAGAGCCATGCATTCGGGCGTGACTCTCCCACACCAAGCCAAAGGTTTCATCGCGATTTGGGTCCAAACTAAAATCAACGCAAGGCTCCATGATGGGTCACACCATAGCCAGAATCAAAACTCCAGGAGCCCCTGTTTCCCCTGGTACCAAAATCAATCCTTTGGTGAAGTCTCCTATCTGAGTTTACTACTATTTAAACCCTAAACAGTTTAGGGACTTGTCACCGTTCGTGGCCGAAGCCTATTTCAGTGTCAATCTTATTCAGCTACTGGTAGCTTCACGCCGCCAAGGACTCATAATAGCTACTCACAGACAGGGAACTGATATTCCCTAGCAGCTACCAGTTTTGACCAATGTCAAAAACTGGCGACCCCAGTGGTGAGGACAATACTAAGCTCCAACTTTTACCTCTCAGCTGTACAGGCTCGCAACGATCGAAGTAAATAATTTTATTACTGCCAGCAGTCGAGCCAGGTTCTCGGTAGGCCATTTCCAAATGCATGTGTTTAAATAGTCACTAATGAATTGGTAACTTTCCAAATTTCACAGAGCTATCACTTTGGTGAATGCATTTTATTCATCCTAGAATACTGTAAATATTTGTCTTTTGAGTAGGCAATCTCCTTCAAAGCTTTGTGATGTGGAAGATTGAGCTATAATCAGGCTCATTAATCTTGATTCGAAACTAGTTTTTAGGATATCTTAAACCCCATACGGACCTTGGTCAGAAATTCCGTCTTCTTATTCCGTTCAGAAGCTAGTGGTGTTTAAGTTGTTTAAGATTTTTTTTCAGTTGGACGAGAAGCCTTTTAGCCGCCTTTAAACTCTTCAGCTGCCGCCGTATTTTATTGTCCGCAGTCTAAGCTGTTAGTCTCCAGCTTTACAGGTTTGAGCTTTGAAGTGATGAAACAGTCTGTTACGCTTCTCCTTTTTATATAGAACTAATCTAGGTACCGTTGCAAGCAGAAAAATTTTAATAATTAATTACGTCCTATGTGCGCCACAGCAATGTTAACTCTAAGCATCAACAACACAATTAGTTACGTTTTTTTTTCAATGGTACAGAATCCCGTCAGAATTTATTATAATCGTACAATTGTGTGATGAAGTGAATTCTTTCCACAAATCCTTTTGTTGTTTAATGAGCTAATAACAGCATAAGCTTAAATTAAATATAAATAAAAGACAAAAACTACTTTTTACAAAAGTATATTTAATTTATATGGGTTTTTGACCCATGATTTGGATCCATTTTTTATAAAATATTCTTTTTTTTTTCTTTTAAGGTGTTTCTGTTATTTAAGAGTTTAAATACGATACAATTGAAATCTTTTCAGAGTAATTGTAAAGTTATTAACTATAGTTAATGATGACTTATTGTTTCATTTGAAGCAGTCATGAAAAACGAATTTTTCAACTTGACATCATACTTGTTTTTATTAAAAACTATAATTGAATTTGTACTCGTATCAAGCTTAAACTTAAATAAAAATTAAACAACTTTTATATTAATTTTATGTAAAAAGTTCTGTTTAACCATTTTTACGATGTGTCAGAGTAACTTTCTAATTTAATTACATATAATTGATTGCTCATCTGCAAAGAATATTATTTTGTTTAATGATTTTTTTAAATTTTAATATCTGCTACTAAAAGCTTTTATTTATATATAGGTATATTTGTGTAGAGTATTTTAAAATACCAGTAGCAATTTGAAAATTTTATATTAAGGTAGTATCCGTTTCCTAGTTCAATTTTAATTCTACAGTGGGACAAAATAACTCTATATATATAATTTTTTATTGCCTATCACGATTGCTGTGGGCATGAAACTGAGTTTAAACTAAACTTCCAAATAATTAAATCACGTTGGGCTTTACAGTGCCTACGTCACAAATCATTTCCTACAAGAAAGTTTTTTTTTAATATGTTCGGAAAAATGACTTTAATGTGTTTGTTTTACGAAACAAATCTGTCTGTGTAAAACGCTTGATCCCTTGTTTCAAAATCATTTTATTAATATAACCCAATAATTCGATATTTATTTAAACTGTAAATTAAATTTTCCTTTTAAGTACCTAACAGACTTGAAAATTCCAATAATAGCACCATTGAAAAACTAATTTTCGTCAAGGTTATTTGTAAATAATATAATAATATTTATTAAATTTTTTTTATTCCAGGTCATGTTCTTTCGCCGTCCATTTTAGGTGCAACTGCTAATCAAAATATTGGTGGCCCTTCGTATTTAAGTGGAACAATTATGGTGCCAGGTCATCATCATTCACACACTGGAACATTACGAAGACAATTAGTGCCAACAAGTATGGGAATGATGAATATGCCCCAGTCCTCTATCGGAGGAGGAAATGTGGGGCCCCACTCAGTAATTGGAATACCAACAACTTCTAGCATATATTACGATAGCACGATACCCCGACATCTTAACAGGGGACTTTCTGCAGATAACTCCCAGTACTTTTACGGATGATATTCACTAAATCGTTAGAACCCTTTACCAATTGCAATTGCTGTTAGACCATCACAAATGAATATAAACATGATGCCTCTAACTGCCACAATCGGTTCAATGGGTAGTGCACCAGTGCAACCAGCATGTAGTAGTCGAACATGTACGCCAACAGTCGCTGCTACACCAAAAGGTACTATGATACCAGAAATACCATCAATAACGATGTCGTCCGCCCCCAATCCCAATTCATCACAAGGTCTTGCAGGCCCAAAAGGTTTGCCTAAATCAACACACAATGACGAATTTCAACACAATCAACAACTAAATTCCCCCACACGGCAAACATCAACGCAAATACACACTGTGATTAATGCAACAGGTGGCGACGCGATACAGTTGAACCAAGACAGAAGCAATTGTTTCTAGGATTTTTATACCAAAAAATAGGATTTTTAGTTATTTTATTTAATGTTGTACATATTATTGTAAATATTTAATTTAATTTACGAAATTTACAGAATATTTAAAAAAGTTTATGTCTTGAAATGTTCTTACATACTTAAGTACATGTATGTATGTATATATAGGGTACTTACAAATGTTCATATACACGCAGTACGTTTAGTGCCGCACAGTGGGGCCAAATGCAAAAATAGTAAAAAAATCTGTATCTTCAAAAGTACTTGTCCAATTATAAAATAATGTATAAAGCAGTCGTAGAGGAGGACCCAAGGTTTTAGAAAATAATAATATCCTGATGTATTTCTGACAACTTTAATTCCCAACTGCATATTGACTCATTTTATTTATGAAGAAAATTGTATATTCAATGCTTTTTTAAAATCACTCAAAACTTTTTAAAAGTATTTAATAATGTATGAATATATAAAAACTAATAAACATAAGTATGCTTTATTTGAGCCTTTTGTTTTCTAAAGTACATCATTAATTTTAAACTTTGGTATGGATAAAGCACAAATTAATTTAAATATAAATAATATTAATGATTTTCTACAAAATAATCAGAAAAGCCAATGCGTGGCGTAGGGTGCACGTCTAAATCCTTTCAAAAATATACTTCTAATAATTGTTGAAGCCTGCTTTTTCAAAAAATGTAAAGAAGTAAATAATTATTTTCACAAATATTTGCAAAAAAAAATTAATCAATTGTGCTCAATTTTTGTCAATATTATGCCATTTTTGGAATAACCTTGAAAATTTTGATTTTGAATATTTTTCTTGGCTAGACGAATGAAGGTAATTAAACAAATTAGCAAGCTTTTTAAAAATATTTAAGGTATAACTACAGTTGCAGACATTTGCAAATAACCAAATAAAGTCAAGGTCTAAAACATTAATTTTTAAATTCAAACCCAAAAATCTTTTAAGCTCTAACAGGTAACAAATAAAAGTGAAGATGTTTTCGTTTTAAATTTTAATTTTCATCAAAGAAATCTAAAAATCATTAAAATCGGTTGATATTTGCAAAAGTTATGAGCATAGAAATGTTTTGCAAGCCCGAGGAGGTCAACTTTGGCACCCTGTACCTCAACGTATGTATTTACAGGATAGTCCAAAATTTTATTTTTTAAAACCTTGGCTCCTCCTCTATAATTGGACAAGTACTTTCGAAGATACAGTTTTTTTACTATTTGTATTGCATTTGGCCCCACTGTGCGACGGCACTTTCCCAGCATGCGAAAGAGTGCAATCACACAATCAACTTTAGAGATGTAAAAATACTTGACAAGGAAAAAAGAGAAAATAAACGATACACTATTGAGAGTCCACGCATACAACAGAAAATACACAAGACTATGAACACTAAAGAGGATAAGGACAATACAAAGCTTCAATACTCTGTTTCGATAATTAAATTAAATAAGTTAAAGTTATGTGATACTAGCATTAAGTCTAACTACTAGTTTGTTTACATGTTTGTTTATTTATTTATTATTCATATCTGTGTCGTAAAGTCTAGTTTTTTAGAACAATATAAAATACACAATTGTGCAATGTAATACAAATTGTAAGTGTTGGCTGTGATAGTATATTAGAATAAACAATTATATTAAATTATTATGCTTATGCCACATTTTCAAAAAACAACAATTAGAACCCCTTAAGAAGTTTGAAAAAAGTAAACGAAACGTCGGGAAAATAAAAATAAAATTCGTTTTTATTATATATGAAAGCAATTGACCTTATATAGCCCGTTGGAAGCCCCATAGAAGCAAAGTCTAGGAGCTATTTAAGAATTAATTTGCAACCCCTTAGCAATAAAAACAAGTAAGAGCGCTACATTCGGCTGTGCCGAATATTATATACCCTTCACATTGGTCTTTAAATATACCCAGCCGAGTTATCTTGTACTGCAAATAATATATCAAAAATACCTTGTGTGAGTTTTAAAGCCCATAGAAAACTTTGCAAAATTTTAACGTTCGTATGGATAATAGAAATAGATGAGAAACGCTTGAGGTCGACACTAATAAAAGTTTTTGACATTATTAATATTAAAAGGTTAATAAAAGTTGCTAATTTTTATGGGATGTTCTAGTCCCCCTGCTTTTCTCCAACTTTTTTTCCGAAATGTATGAATTATTTGATTATTACTTTTTGTGGAATATTCGAAGTCGATAGTTGTTATAGTTTCCCAGGTGTGGCATATCGAAAATTTCATACAAATTGTTAGTTTGTATTAGAGCTACCCCTTCCCCTGCCCCTGCCCAAAAAACTTTTTTTTTAATGTAGGTCTTATTATCCTGTTACTTTTTGCAGAGCATTTGAAGCCAATTTCTGTTATACTTTCCGAGATTAAGCATATCGAAAATTTTATAAAAATCTTCACCAAAAAAATTTTTCTTCAAAGCGTGAGTCTTATTGTCTTATCGTCCAATTACTTTTTGCAGAACATTTGAAGTCGATTTCTGTTACAGTTTCCCAGATGTGGCGTGTCGAATATTTCATAAAAATTGTTAATTTGTATTGGAGCTACCCCTTCTTCACCCCACCCCCAAAAAAATGTTCCCTGCAAAGCGTAGGCTTTGTTGTCGAATTACTTTTTGTAGAGCATTTGATCTAATATTTGATAAGAATTGTTAATTTGTATGGCAGCTTTCCTTAGTTCACCCACCACCCAAAAATTTTTGTTTTCAAATCGTAGGTTTTGTCGTCGAATGCTGTTATAGTTTCCGAGATATAGCTTATCGAAAATTTTATAAAAATTGTTAATTTGTATGGGAGCTACCAGTTGTTCACCCCCCACCCAAAAAAACTTTTTCTTTAAAACATAACTCTTGTTGTCCAATCCCTTTTTGAAGAACATTTGATGTCGATAGCTGTTATAGTTTCCGAGATATAGCGTATCGAAAATTTCATAAAAATTGTTAATTTGTATGGGAGCTACCTTTTCTTCTGCATCCATCCAAAAAATTTTTTTTTAAAGTGTAGGTCTTAGTTTACAATTACTTTTGGTAGAACATTTTAAGTCGATAGCTATTATAGTTTCCGAGATATAGCGCATAAAATATTTCACCAAATTTGTGCAATTGTAGGAAAAATACCCCTTCCCCTGGTCCTATCGAAAAAAACTTTTTCGATTATTTAGGTCCCTTCTTTAGGAGTATCCGTGCCAAGTTTTGTGGCAAGAGTGATTATACTTACAGAGATATATAGGGATATATGCACGGATTTTGTCCTAAAAAAATGGGTTACTTTGGGTTTTCGCTTATATCTCGGTCAATAGTGAACCGATTTTGCTAATTTTAAATAGCGATTGTCTCTAGGACATTTTTAATATTTTGACACCATTAACTGGTCTGAATTTTTTATTTGACTCCGGAAACTTGATTTCAACAGATGGACAGACGGACATGGCTATATCAACTTCCCTATCTATTAGGATCCAGAATATACATATATACTTTATGGGGTCGCAAATGAATAAACTATCAACGTTTCGTCAATTTGAAATACACGTAAAAGTTACCAACATCTTTCTTTAGAAGCTGGAACAATGACTGGGAACAATAAATGACTGACAAGTTTCCATTTCACTTTTAGGCAACAAACAAAGGAACAACAAAAAAAAAAAGCCTCATTAAAGAGTCCTCAAATAAAGTGCTTTATTTTCGTATTTTGATTTTAGAAAACGATGGAAAAAAGTTTTACGAGATTTTTTTTATTTTCTATAACCCAAACCTCTATTAAGCTTTTTCTGGATTGTCTTAAAGTATAAGAATATTGGTTGTCGTTTACTGTGATGACTGTATCAGTGTGTATAAATCATTAGCAAACAAAGAAAAGCCATATGGAACAGTTTAGTGTCGCATATTTATAATTGGATAAGTCATGCCTCATTAGAAATTTTCACAGCACAACTAATAAAAATTGTTTTGACAGTTTGTTTTTCTCAATTGGACTTAATGATTAAAATTACTTTCGAAGGACCACCTCTAAGCGTTATCCTTTTATTACAAAAATTACACATTAACGGCCTTTTTCATATTCTGGATCCTTATAGATAGGGAAGCCGATCTAGCGATGTCCGTCTGTCCGTCTGACCGTCTGTCCGTGCTATGGTTGAATTTTTATTTAATAAGTATTGAGGAAAAATTAATGACAAGCCCATACAAAATATAATAAGTTTTTGTAACACATACTGATAAGAAACTTTATAAAAGTAAGCGCTCTTACTCGCTTACTTGCGACATTTGTAGTTGGTAACTTAAAAATGGACATATACAATATCGTACAATTTTAGGTAAAAAAATCGTTAAAATCGTTTTGACGTAACTCGTTAAAATTGTTTGACGTAACTCGGGATACAAAATGGTAAAAAGTAGTTTCTTTAAAATAGTAACAAATTTGAAAGAAATATTTTAAATTTTATGCAAAAAAAAAACTGCATTTATATATAAAGTTATTTGACACAAATAATAATTTTTATGTTAAAAATATCGACTACTTTCGAATAATTTTTTTACAGATATATTTTTTTATTTCTAATCCCTGTTATATAAAAAATATTCTAACTAAAATAGTTTCTTAATAGTTTTACATATATAAACAAACAATGGCTAAAATATTTTAAATTATAATAAAATTTTTTTACAAAGTACAAATAAACGGATTTATGTTCGTTTTAAAAATATAATAAATTAAATAATGAATGCAAACATGTAAACGTTTTTCAGTTCAGTTAACCAGTATGCGTTTGGTTTGCGTTAGAGTTCGTCCGAACAATAAAAATTTTACCAAAGTTCAGATTCAGATACGGTTTCGGTTCTTTTTCAAAAATATACGTTCGATTGGGCTCTATCTATATATATAAAGGAATAACGTTACTGACTGACTGACTTAGTGACTGACTGATTCATCATCGCACAGCCCAAACGCGCAGAGCTAGAGACCTGAAATTTGGACTGTGGGTACCTTTCCTTATGTTTAGATCCACTAAGACGGAATTTTGGAAAATTCAGACCCGAAGGGGCTTTAAATGGGTCAAATATGGCAATATCCGAAAGTTAATATCTCCTAAACTACAAACGATAGAAACAAAATTTAAAAAGGATCGTATTTTACTCACAAAATAAGCAGACCAGTGTGTGGCATTTTTGCAAAATATTATACCCTTAAGGCTAAAAAAGGGTAAAAACTAAATTTTGATAGTGCCTAGGTCCACTTTGTAACTTCTAAACGAGTAAAGGTACAGACATAGTTCAAAATTCAATCGACAGATACTAAATAAATATCAATACTTTTTTGCCACTTTTTTGAAATTTGGACGTTGAGGGATAAAAAAAGGGTTCAAAAATGGGTAGAAATTCTATATTGGTACTTTTTGTAACTTTTGAACCAAAAGAGATAAATACGTAATATAAATTGCGTTTGACAGGTATTGACAAAATAAGAATATGTTTCCGACACTTTTTAAAAATTTTGGACCCTTAGGCACAAAAAAGGGTACAAATTACATATATGTAATTTTTAGGTAACTTTTGTAACTTCTTAACTAATAAAGGTAAAAACATAGTTTATTTTGCGTTCGATAGGTCAGGACAAAATATGAATATATTTTTTAAACTTTTTTAAAAATCTAGACCCAAAGAGCAGACAAAAGAGTACAAATTTGTAAAGTGGTACTTGACAAAATATGAATATTTTCATTTAAATTGCGTTTTGCAGGTCTCAAAAAATTAAAAATATATATTGGTACTTTTTTAAAATATTGTTCCTTAAGGGGTAGAAAATAGTTTTGGTAATAGTTTAAGAAATAAAGGCACAAAACATCACCTTCACTTAATAAATTTCTAAAACTGCACTTACGAAGCAGCGGGCCACGTGCTAGTAAAACATATTTATATATACGTTTTTCATATTTGGATATGAGATTTATCTTGCTTGTGACCTTAAGACATTCACTTTTATTGTATTTCGAAACTCCTTCGTAGCAGATTTATTGTTGCTGTTGTTGAAACTTTACTTCCTTTCTATAAACTATTTTGCACTCATTTTTTGCAGCCAATTAAAATTTTTTGTTCGTTTTATTCAAAAATTTTTTTCGTGTCAAATCACAATACACATACAAATTAGCTGCCAATTGTAACGAAATTTACAAAAAAGTTAAAAATTCAGCATTTGAAATCTCAAATATTTAAAAGTTAACTAACTAACTTCTGTTCGCGTAATATTGCCAAACTGTGTGGTTAATACTTTTTTTAATATTTTTTAATTTGTAAAATTTAAAAAAAACTATTGAATTTTAAAAATAAATAAAAAAATATGTTTCTTTTTATTCGTGTAAGGGTATTCTAAAATCGTTGCCGGGCCCATTCTGGACTTGTACCTAATTTTACTCATTATAGAGGACCAAAAATCTGTCCGGCGAACCGGAATTAAAACATTTTAGAATTTTTCCATGCAAATAAGAGCACTTTTATTATGCACACACACCCACTTACGTAAGCGCGGTTGATATTTTTTCGACTAACGTTCATTATGCGGTTACATGCTGTCTAACCATAGCAAGTTAAGCACTTTTTTTTACTTAAAACTACCTCGACATATAAAGGCACAAATCGCTGTGTAACAGTGTTGAGCAAAATAATGATTACCCAGAACTTCTATAAAATGATCCACTTACATTAATAGCTCATTTGAACACACAACCAAATATTATGCATTTACTTCTTGTTGATAAAACAGATATTAATGCCAATTTCAAGTAAATTTATATGTCTTACATTGGAGCCAAAGTAATGAAGTTTAAAGAAGGTAAAAAAATTAAAAGGAAATAGTTTTAAGTTATTTTGCAAAATTTTTTAAAGTAATTATGATGTGAATACTCTTGCTTGCTACTGCTTAGTAAATATTCTTTTGTTTACACATATTTACACACTTATGAATGTAAGAGTCATATGTAGGTATGTTTCAATATTCATTTTTAAAATATTTCGGTTTTTTTTTAATTATATAAAAATTTTAAGGAAATTTAAAAAAAACATAAAACTGCACTTTTGCCTAAAAATGTCATTAAAAATTCTTACGATGCATATATCATGTGTTTTAAGATTTAAAGAACCTCGCTCTCCAGCGCATATTGTGATTTGTTTCTACTTAAAAATAAATATTTGAGTTATGTTTCAGTATTCAATGTTATAATACCCTACATGAAGATGTTATTCGTTTGCTTTGATGACTGGAATTCAAACAAAAACGAAGTGATGTCTGTCAGGCCGTAATAAGTACACAGAAACAACTTAAAAATGGCTTCAGTTACAAAAATTGAATCAATCATTAAAATCTTTAAATTTGCACCCATCATCGATGATTATATCAATTAACTAATTTGTAGAAACTGAAAAAACGATATTTTTTATCTAATTAAACATTTTAAAATATTCATGACTGGAATTGTCAAAATTGAAGCTTACTGCAAACACTCCAATTTCTTAGAGTATTAACAAGTTAAAAGCAAAATAATAAAAAACTAATTTTTTTTTGGTCGGCTCGGATTCCAACTTTGGTTGCTGGTGTGGTTTTTGACTTCTCTTACCACTACGCCACGCAACCATGTTGAAATATAATTATTATTTAAACAAATTCTTTTAGTAAAAAATATTGTAAAAACTGAAAACACTTTTTCTAATCAAACATATATAAGATTACGACTACTGAAATGATCAAAGAAATGCTAACTTTAAAGCTATATTTACACTACCTGATTTGTCAAATGAGTTTTACAACTAAGACTCATTTGAATAGTGTAATAACATGCCTGTTTGTTAATATTTTTGTCTAAAATAAATTGAAAATAGAACGTATTCTAATTTCAAACTATTTAACATCTGAGTTTTAAATTAAAGTTTTTAAATGTTGTTGTATTACTATACACTTTAAACCAGTTTAACAAATTTTATAATTAGCGGAGAAAAATGATTTATTAGACGTAATGTAATACTTAAAATAAGAAAATCAAATTGTTTTTTGAGACTCATACAAATTTAAACTTTTTTTTTTACACCCAATTCATATGAGAACTCAGATCGTGTAAATATAGCTTAAGTTAAAACAAATTTATTACAAACATAAGTCATAAGTTTTGGTACAACAAAAAAAAAGATATAGAAAGAAGAAGGAACAAAAAAAATTTCGACCAGTGTAGCATTGTACTTGGCCCCATCTAAATGTCAGGCTATGACCAATGAACCATGTGATTTTCGAAGTTTCAATTTTAATTTATGTTAGCGTTCATGTTCAGTTTTTATTTTTGTATACTTACCTCACCAAAAATGTTCAGCTCACTAACAAAAAAAAAATTAACAGAGTCATTAAATTATAAAATTTTTTTGCAAAATTATTATTTTTTTAAGAGTTCACAAATAAGAATCACTGTTTGACATTTACCTTTTTTTATAATTCGTTAATTAAAAAAAGTTCGCTAATAATTTTTTCTGTGTATAATGTATGTGTTAAATTAAAGGAACCAAAATACCAGTGGCACTTTTTAGAATTTTTTTTATAAGTAATCAATTAATTTTAAAAAAATTTGATTGAAATTTTATAAAGATTTAACGTTGACCCCAGATCAATTGTCACCATGGTAGTTTAAGATTTCCAGAAGCTTCTTCTCTGGAGCAATACCTTCCCTAACCTTGCTTGGGGGACGATAACCTTAAGTTTAATATTAGAATCTCTATACGTTGTGAGGTAGGGTATCATATGGTCGGGCTTGATTCATGTCAGTACTTTTGTTAAGGTAAAAAATTTGTATATTTTTTTGTACAGACAAATTGAATCAATCAGATAAAACGCAGGGGTCATATGTTAGGAGCAGTCACTTGTGTTAGTATTAAATGTGAATGAATTGGTAGTTAAAGTGGTACTTATACGGACGTACTTTAAAACCTAAATTAAATTAGAAAGAACGCACATGCGTCAATTTGTTATAATGAAACAAATTGAAAAGTACAAAATTGAAATCAATTTAAATAAAAACTATAACGACCATGAGACTGCCTGATGCAATTACAATTTTACAGATGAGAAACATAAAAAAATACAGCATAACAATCAATATTCAAATATTATTTTTAAATATTTGTCTTATAGGAAAATGTATACACTTCGATATACAGATCAATGTATACATATGGTTGTGTATTTTTAATTACACATCAATCTTAAATCTTATATGTTTTTACTTTAAAAAATATTTACGTATTTTGTTTAACGACAAAGTATAAGTGCATGTACTTGTAGTAAGTGTGTAACAAACTTTTTCAGTACGTAAATTGATAGCGAGGAGATATGTATGCCACAGATGTGATACGCTTCCTAAATTCTTATCGATTGAAATTAATGGATACACAAATTAAGGAATTCTAAGTATTTATTTACAAACACAAGAACAAACATTTCAATAAGTTCCTAAATGTTCAAATATTATTACATATTTAATATCAAATTTCTTGTTTGTTGTCATGATGCACTAAGCAGTGGTGCAGAAATAAAACATTTTAAAAATGATTCAGTCACTTTAAAAAGGGCTGATCCGATCAAGACATAGTTCTATTTACATACAAAAGATTTTAGATCAGGCTTCTTCTATATTAAGTAACAAAATTTGTTCATCTTTAAGGCCCTGATATATTTCAGGAAAAAACATTGTTGTAGAATTACTTACCACTTGTAGCTAGTGGGTCATACTTGTTTATCACCCGCACGTTTAAAAAGTAAAATTAAATTTTAAATGCTTCTTAAAAACCTTAAGTAAATATAACAAGTAAGAAAGTTAAAGTCGGTCAAGCCCGATTGGCTATTACAGAACTCGGTTTAACACCTGTTTGCCATAAGGTGCTATAATACATGCGAAAAATTTGGTGGAGTAAGAGTAACTTTTGAAGCAGTTATAGCCTAAGGTTCTTACTCCGGGTAGGATGGACATTTGCTTAGGAGCTACATATGTCAAAATAGGAATGGAACGTAACCACATAAGAGAAATTTCGAGAAGCATTTTATAATTATTAGTTATTACATAATTATTATAAAGTAATTCCGATATAATCCGAGTGTAATTAATTTTCGAAACGAGCTAAGATTTTTTGTCAGAACTTTTTCTATTCGGTACTACTTTAAGCTGAATGTGAATTTGTTCTATTTAAACAATTTCTACTATAATTTGAAAACTGGGATATAATTTATATTCTTTTAATTTGCCCTCAAAATTTCCTTTTTGTGTTTAAAAATAGCAAAAAAGTTTTAAGCTTCATACAAAAATAATAAATTTGACATTTACTTTCTTAAATATTCAAAGTCAGCTGGGATGTTGATATTACCTGTACCCATGTTTTTGATAGTTTCAACATGGCCAAAAACGGTCAAAATTTTTAAGGCTCCTAGAATTTCTTTATTAAAAGCATTGAAAACTCGATCTATCGAGTAAAGTTTCGATTCGAATCGAATGCGAAAATTTAGGCCCTGGTTAAATTACGTAAAAAATTCATATAAATTAATACATACATTAAAGAAACCTACGAATTCAAAAAAGCAAAACATAAACAGATCAAAGTAAAACTTAACAATTCAGGCCAGGGCACACATAACCAGGTAAACAAGGCGAATTCATAAACTTTGCCCTCTGCATTTACTTTTTGTGTTTAAACGGTGGAATTTAAAAATAATTAAAAATTTCATACAAAATTATATGTACATTAAAAAGTACGAATGTCAAATTTATTATAGTCAGCTGGGCTCTTGATATTACCTGTTTCACTGTACCCTGATTGCAATTATGAATAAATTTCAACCACTGTCAAATGAAACCAGCGGTAAAGTCTTCGTTAGGCAAAAATCCTATTTTGTTTCATATTAACGCTCGTATTTATAATCACCCTTTTTGTGATTGGCGTTTAAGTTTTTTGGTACCGTCTAACAAATACGCCAATACTATATAAATAGCACCCTTGTCGTTTTTGTGGCGAATTCAACAACGTTCGGCACGACTACGCCAAACACAATAAGGCCCAATAATAATAGTAGGCTAATTAAAGGATTATTTGACAATTCGCATAGACAGCTCTCAAATAAGCCTTTAATTACCATTCATTAGCTTTTTATGAATATGGGGGTTAGTATTTAATGTTTTATAAACCAAAAATAAGGAAAAAGTAAAAAAAATTGGAAATATGCTACGAAAATACTTGAAGTGCGAGGTTTTGTATGTTTCGGGATTCCCGCACAAAATTCCCGGAAAATCGGGAAACGAAAATTACGAATTTCCGGGACGGGAACTCCCGGGAAAGCCCTGTGAGACAAATGAAGACTTTTGGAGAAATGCACGGAGTCGACGCTATTGGTTTGAGCTTACTACCAAAGGTGAGTAAAACCCTGTACTCGGTTTGACCAATTTGACTACCAATTACTTTTTATGGACCTCCAAAGATTTTGAAAATCAGTGCACCACTCAAAAAAAAGGTATCCTAAGTTTTTGGGCAACAGCTTATTCAGACATGATGATATTGCTTAACTATATTTGGCAATAATGTAGCGAAGAGTCTACTGAACAAATTTTGTAAAGATTTTATGTGCAAAAAATCATTTTTTTCCCACTTTTTTGCAAAAATATATAATGATACGATGATGATAAATATGATTATGGCGAATTGTTTTATATGTCTACTGACCTCTCGACTCCGTGCATTTTTTTCACTGTTGCATTGTGTTATTTAATAAAACCATTAACCGGTTGAATTATTCGAAGCCAAATTGCCGCATTCGATTCGGAAATTAAAAATCTAATTAGAATTATTTTAATAAATTTCAATTCGAATCAAATGCCGTAAGCTTCCTCCAGAATTTTTAAAATAAAATTTTTTAAATATTATTTTTTTTAATTTATAGGGTTTGTTGTTGGTTAAGTTTGTCTATATGCATTTCATTGGTTCTTACACCAAATCATCAGTAGACTTCAACCACCCAAATTCTTAAAAAACTCATGAATATTTTCTGTCTTTATATAATAACCTCATTAAACAAAATGAGAATTACTATAAGAAAACCAAAACGTTCAAGTTTTTTTAAGAATCCAACAAACCATTATTCGCTATTCGCTTGTTTTGATTTTCTTATTTTTTTTAATATTTTTTTTATTACACGTTTAATGCAGTTGATGTTTTAATGGAGTTTTTATTGCAAATATAGAATAGCTTACATTTAAGTAGAAAAAAAACTTAAATACACAGTAATTTTATTAAAGCTGATAAAGAAAGTTTTTGCATTTAATAAAGAAAAGTTTACAACTAAAGTTAATATCTAAACTCATACAAATAATCAAAATGTTTCTATCCCCCATCAAATAATTAAAAAAAACGTATTTTTATAGTGAAAGACTTATATGCCACAAAATGACACGCTTAATTTTAATGTTGCATGCCCACAATTTTCTACCACAAAATGAGAGAATTATGACGAGCTAATGTATCCAATGACCTATTTTCTATATCATTTTAATATTTATGTAAAACAATCTAAGCGACAATATTCAACTAAAAATAACATTTTAATTACACTTTAAAAGGGGACAATTTTATATTCGATTTTCATTGGTGTATTAAGGGGACATATGTATAAAGATTACTTTATCATTGACAAAGATTTCAGTCAAACGTAATGTTACACATGTTAACAAATACTATCAAAAGATACATACGTACGTACATGTGAATTGTATGTATATATGTATGTGGATTTATGGGATTCCATAAAGTTTAAGGATGTATCAAAGACAGCTTCCCATATACCAATTAACGCATAGAGGATTAAATGCTATTAATATCTAAAACTTAGCAAAAGGTTGTCAGTGCGTTTTTTGTTTGTTTGTGTATATTTTTGTTTTTAAACAACGAACAATAATGTGTTTTAAGTTTAAAATGTTTTGAAAATAGAGTTTATATCCCCCATATGTGTGTCATAAATATTACTTCACTCTTTTCTGGTATCTCTTTTGTTTTTCGTTTCAAGTTTCGGTTAAAGACTTTTATTGAATATTAAATGTTTCTGTGTGTGTATGGATAATTGTTGCGGGAAAAATACTCATACTTAACAATCAAATTACATATTTTTGAACCATATTTTCTAGCATTTTCCAAACGTACACACAAACATACGCAACATATGCATTTTCGTATGAAGAGAAAGTAATTATCTTCTTCATCAGCTTTGTGAACCAAGCTTTCATCATCGGTTTGGCCTAATGTGTATCGTCTTTTGTTGTCCTGCTGATACTATATTTGATTGGGTTAAAGACACAATATTTGTGCATATCAGAAAAGGGTTAGTTGGAAAATAATCAGGAACAATATACACGTGCAACAGCTAAAAGTTTGTAAACAGAACAGATATTCCATAAATTTTTAGATGACGACAATGCCGTACCAGTAAAAAGAAATTATTACTAAAAAAATTTAAGTAGCCAGTACAGTTTTATTAAAAATGAAATTTAATTAACTCTACCAGTAAATTGTACTGAATGCAGAAAAGTATGGAGTTATCAGTAAATTGCAACTGATTATGATATGGCTTTATATACTAGACATCTGCATGACTATTTTTATTTGATTGCCTATACACAACAAAAACAATATTCATTCAAACATTTTTCATTGTTTGGGAGATAAATAAAGTTAAACCAGTAACAACACAAGAAAGAATGTATTGTGTGTTACACTCAATGATACAAGAAGAACACATTCATTTTACAGTTTTCGTTTTGAATGTGTATGAAACTCACTTGAAAATATTAAAACATAGCAAAGTCTCATTACAGTTTACCTTTTAATAAAAACATTCAGATGTTTTTACGAATTAATGGATGTTTTAACAACAACAATAACGACAAATTTGCAAACACAAATGAATGCGCTCAATAATAATTTTTCACACCAATCATACAACAATATTTACACACTCTATTCAGTATTTATTTATATGAATGTATGGGTAATATTTTGTTTTCGGTTGGAGTTGTTTTTTATTTGCTTTCTCTTGTGGGTTCATTCATTTAGTTTGTTTAACATTGAATGAAAAACACTATGTGGTTGAAAAAAAAAAACGATTGTATTTGAACGGCTTTTGGGTGTAGTCACGCAGACGTCTATTATATACAAAGAAAAAAATAATTATATATTTTATTTAATTACCGAACTTATTAAAAACCAATAAAATATATATGCATTCTAAGTTTATGAACATACAAAACAGCACCGATAACTGGACTTTGACTTAAATGCTCGAAATTGTTTAAGGATAATTGGTCGTCAAAACAGTTATTTAAGTGTTTTTGTATAAAGCATCAATTATAGCTATACACGTTAGAACCTATAGTAGACCTTTTTCGAAACATTACCACATAATAGCCAGTAGTCTCCCGCCCTTTCCTAGCAACCAATATATTAAACTTTTTTTTTTTATATATTTTTTTAATTTAGTAAGCTTTGTAAATACAATTATTTTAAAACAAAATATATAAAGTACATTGAATTCAAAAGATTTTATTAAATTTTATAAATTGAACAACATTCATTTACTTTAACACTTTCTCATAATTATTTTTGATTTTTTTTAAATCTTGTACTCCTCGACATACATAAACATAAATAAACTGTCACGCTATCATAATTTGATCTTAAACGTGGAATATAGAAAGAAGTATTTTGTCAAAAAGACAATGAAAAAGATTTAAAGCTAAATATTTTATTTACAGCATAAAACTAATATCAGAAATTCTACGTACATCTTGCAATATTATTTCTAAAATTAATTAATGTTATTTGCCATTTAATTACTCACGACAGTAAAGATGGTATTCAATTTTGATCTTTATGTAGTTTTTAATTAATATCAAAGTGAAAACTGCCCTTTTGCTGCCGCTAATTGAGTGTATTTAGTAATAAAATACTTAAACAAATATACCAAGTATTTAATGTCTTAAATTTAATTTATGATTCATCCTTTTTTTATTAAAATTTCATTTCCTGTACGTAGTTTTCATGAAGTTTTAACAGCAATCGCCTACGAGTTAAACTTTACCAAAATTATTGGAAACAAAGGAGAAAGTTGTATTGCCCTTATGTATGAATGTATTTTGTTTATGGCTAAAATTAGATTGTATCGTCTATCGCATATACATAAATTAACTCATAAAAAAATTATCGAGACAACTGTATACTTTTTGTCTGGTTATATTATTTCTAATGACTCTTTGCGTTTTAGTTGGAGTGACAGAAAGTCTGAACAAATTGGAGAGCATTTAAACAATTGTGACAAATGGCAGAATCACATTAAATTAATATAAAAAAAGATTTCGTTAATGGAGCGACAAAATTGGTTTTAAATTAAAGTAAAAATAAAACTGTTTACTATCAATAAACTTGGTAAATTTTGCCAAGAGGTAAATGAAATAAAAACACTGACGTCAGCTAAATAAAGTAATTGCCTAAAAATCCTTACACAAAGTCGTTATGATTTCCTGAAACAAACTTTGATTTAAAAAAAAAATTGAAAATCAAATTTTATTGATAGATTTAAAATTTATTGAATTAAATATTAATTTTTTTTATTAAACTTCTTTGTTACATACATATTTTGACAACAAATAGATTTATCAAGCCATAAACATAAAATTTTACTACAAATCTTTTGTTTGTGCAAAATTTTATCATCAGAAATTTCATGGACACTTTATCTTTGTCGATTTTTTTATCTGATATTTATATTTAAATTAATTTTTTGAAGTCATCTATAATTTCATCATCAACACATTTCCTACTATTGATTGTAAATGTTATAGTTTTTACACCCTTCACATTAGTGATAAGAATATATAAGTTTGTCATTCTATTTGTAATATCTTTAATATCTCTTTGCGGCCCTATAAAGTATATAATTTCTTGATGCTTATAGATAGGGAAGTTGATAAAAAGATGTCCGGCTGTTCGTTGAAATCAATTTTCTAAGGCCCCTTAATATTTAGCGGTCCTGTTTGTGGTACCAAAACATAAGGTATATTTGCGAAAAATTTACGATTGAAATTCAGCAAAAGGGGCCGATAGCTGAGAGAGGTATAAGCCAGCATTTTTGTTAAACTTTCGATACGCTTTGTTTTGGAAACTAAAACAGCTATCGACTTCAAATATTCTACAAGAAGTAATGTTACAACAATGCCTTAATTTTCGAAAAAAATAAGTTGGTCAGGAGCAGGGATAAGGGCTGGCCCAATTCAAATAAACAATTTTTATGATATTTTTGATACGCTCTATCTGGAAAGCAGCACAAGATATTGAATTAAAATGTTCTACATACGAAAAGTAATTGTACAATAATTCCTACATTTTGTAAAAAAGCTGGGGATTGGAGCAGAAAAAGAGAATCCCTAAAAGAAATAAGCAAATTTTAATACGAATTTTGTCGAACACTGGTAAAGTTCCTGACCTCAAATCTTCTACAAACGCTAAAATGTTCTTAAATTTTCTATTTCAAAAACTAGCTTAGCTAAAGACTACAAGCCCGGAACAAAGTATTTTTATTACAATATTTCCAGTATGAAAAAACTGGGCTAGATCACATAGCTGGGTATATAAAAAGGTCAATCTAAAGGGTATATAAGATTCGGCACAGTCAAATATAGCGATCTTATTTGTTTTTGCAATTTTTCTTTGAACTACAAACAATTTTTTTATTAAATTTCTTTTTATAAAATAAATTGAAAAATCAAATGTTACTACAGATACTAGCACAGATTGGTTCAGGTTATGAGAAAAGTCTTTGAGAAAAATAAATACTGCTCCGCGCTCTTTATAGATGTCTCTCAAGCCTTTGATAAAATTTACCATGAAGCCCTGTTAAACAAGTGAAAGCTAAAGTTACCAGTAAATGAATATCTTTAATATTTTGAAAAAGTACATAACTAGCCGACAATTTATGATAAAAGAAGGAAACTGCTTAGGCTGTCCTAAGCCAATAAGGGCGGGGGTACCTCAAGGGAGTATATTAGGTCCAATTCTCTATTTGCTTTACACATTAGATATGCCCACAAACAATCTTACTCATACGTCGATATTTATTGATGACACCGCCTTTCTCAGTAATCATAAAGACACTGAAGGGGCCTCAAAACAACTCCAGCATCATACTATCGAAGTAGAGAAATGGGCAAAGTTATGGGGTATTAAAATAAATGAACAAAAATACACCCACGTTACTTTCATTTTACGTAAGGAAACGCGCCCCCCAATTCTTACTAACAAGCACACGGTGCCTCAACAAATTGGGACGAAATATCTTGGATCGCCGCCTCACATGGAAGTCACATATAGATGCGAAGTTAACACAAATCAAACTTAAATCGGCCCAAATCCACTGCTTAATTGGTAGAAACTCTGTGCTACGTCTTGATTGTAAACTTTTACTCTACAACTCAATTTTGAAACCAATTTTGAATTGAAAGAATTCAACGCAGTCAAAACAAAATTCTAAGAATGATTACTGGTGCTCCTTGTTAGGGTAAAAACAGCAACATCTACAAATAACGAGAAGTTTCCCCAGTTAAATGGGAAATCTTAAACTATGTGGACAAGTATTTAAATAAACTTGAAACACATCAAAATCCGCTCGCTCGAAACATTTTGCAACATAGTGGACGCACTTGTCTGAAAAGAAGGGATACTATTGCGCTTAGATAAAACTATTGAAACTAATTAATTTTATTATGAGAACTTAAATTTTAGTCTGGTACTAGCTGGACCAATATAAATTAAATAGTTTTCCGCATATATTTTTTGAAATTGTATGAAATTGATGACTTTAGGCCCAGATTGATGTTAAAAGTCAATTATGTGGTCAAAAAGTTATTTTTCACATTCTTGTCATGCATGTTTAAATCTTTTCGTTCTTCTAGACATATAAAATAAGAGTCTTTTGACCACGATTGAGGCCAGAAGTCTATCAGGTAGTCAAAACCTACTCTTTCAAATGAGGTTTACGGCTACTGAAGTTGGAAATGATAAGAATCGAAAGCTATAGATTCTGTATTAAGATTTTATAGAAAATTGGGCAAGTTTTACTTCTTAATTGTATTTAGTACTTTTCGCTATGTGCAAGCTGGCTAACTGCTAGTTATCTTATATAACACATATTTTCAGCAATTAAAGGCACCACAAAAGAGCCGCACTCCATGAGATTTGTTTTGTGCTTAAAATAAGTATAAATAGCTGAAGTATCAGCGATATCTACAGATAAGCTTTAGTCGAGCTAATCTACGTCCTTGCAAAGATGTCAATCGTTTACTGCTTTAGGTTTCTTATTAGATAAAAATGATTTAATATTAAATACCGTCTAAAACGCTTATAATAAAATTTAATGCCGTTACTCCATAGATATAAGAGCTTTGGTTCTGCTGGTTCTTGCTGCCCGTCAGATTGATCTTTTCCAGAAAATCATTCAGTGAAAAAAAACCCATAACCAATATGGCAAGGCTTCCATCTAGGGACCCCTTTCTGCTTTCGTCAAGCATGATCTTGCTAAATGTAAAAAAAGAAGGGGTATAAAATAATGCTTGTTCACTTTTTGAAAAATAATTTATGTTTTTAAACCTAAAGCTTCTTTCTTAAGATACACGTAAATTTAAATAAAGTAACTATTTTAAATCAAGTTCATTAAAAGTCATAACAAAAGTTATGCAAAACTCATGTCTTTATTACACAAGACAAATTTTTGGATGCGCACTGCACTGGTTTTATTCCTTTTAATTTTACTAAATGCGTTTTATTTTCTGTAAAAAAAATCGCTACAAAAACTGTCGGCTTCTGTCTCAGTTGTGTTCTTACATCACTTATAACTATTTAGATTAAAAAAATGTTTTGTTTCCTGAAATTAGTTTTTATTATATTCCTTAGCATTAAATTTCCTGTTTATCTCTGTGTCATAACATAAATCATGAATAAAAACTAATACATTTATTTGTAAACCAAAATAATGGCCACTTTTTAACACTGTGTTCAGAAGATTTATTGAACAGAAAGCATTTTGAAAACTTTTTCGAATTTTTTATTGAAAAAGAACTTATAAATTAGTATATAAGACAATTATGACAAAGTTTCACTATTGTAACCAAACAACGGTTATGACAAGGAACATACATAACTGCAAAGATTTGTTAAATTGAATTTATTTTTAGTCAAAGTTTTTGTTTTTGTGATGTATCGAAACTAAAAGTCTTTAATGTCAATACACATATTAAACTAAATAATGATCGTTTTTTTCAAATGAAATAAATTTTGGAGAAAGAAGAATAGATATGCATGTGATCTTATCAAATTTTAGATTTATATTTTTCAAATACTTACATTAGTTTAGGATTTTTTTTTCATATTTATTTTACTTATTGAATCTTCAATTCTGTATGTATGTAAATGTTTAATATTTGCTCAGTCAGCGCCAGACTAAAATTTATGTTCTCAAACAAAAATATCCGATTCGTATGGTTTCATCTAAGGGTAACAATGTTCTTCTTCTTCAAATGAGTGTGCCCGCCATGTTGGTAGAAGCTTCGAGCGAAGGAATTTGAATATGTTTTCAGCTTATGTAAATACTTGTCCACATAGTTTAGGATTTCGCACAAATCTAGTGGAACATGTAGATCCTTGTGAATGTTGCTGTTTTTAATGTACCAAGGAGAATCAGTTATCATTCTTAGGATTTTGTTTTGACGACGTTGAATTTTTTCTATGTTGGAGACAGAGGCAGTGCCCCATATTTGCATACCGTAGCACCAAATTGGTTTCAAAATTGAGTTGTAGAGTTAAAGTTTACAATCAAGACGAAGCACAGAGTTTCTACCAATTAGCCAATGAATTTGAATTGTTTTCAATTTTATTTGTATAAACTAAGCATCTATGTGAGACGACAATCTAGGTGAATTCCAAGGTATTTTACCTCATGGTGTTGAGGCAGCATCCAGGTATTAATAAAAATTGGGGAACAGGTTTCTTTACGTAAGAAAAAGTAACGTGGTTACATTTCTGTTCATCAATTTTTACTACCCATAACTTTGCTCTACTCCGATAATATGATGCTGGAGTTATTTTGAGGTCTCTTTAGGATCTTCATGAGTACTGAGAAAGCCACTATCATCAGCAAATGTCGACGTATTTGTTTTGATATCGGTTGGAATGTTTTCTGTGTAAAGAAGGTACAGAATTAGTTCTAGAATGCTACCTTGAGGTAAGCCAGCCGCAATTAATTAAGGACAACTGAAGTAGTCCCCTTCTTTGCCATAAACTGTCTGTTTGCTATATACTCCTCTAAGAGGTTATAGAGTACATACGCAAGTTCAGCTTTAGTTTTGCTAAAAGGCCTTGATGCTAAAGTTTATCAAAAGCTTGAGAAAATCTATAAAATCCTAAAGCAATAAGACTTCACCTTGGAAGGATCTTATCCAGGATTAGGAGTCATCTTTTCTAAAGATACTTTCAACATTGTCGGGAAGCGTTCAAGCCATAATTGTACTTTTTACTGTGCAAGGTAGCTCTAGGAGCATCTTTCTACTGATTTTCTCAAATCCAGAAGATTTTTTAGTGTTTAAGTTATTAAGAGTCTCCACCACATTAAGGGATTGGAATTGTATAGGCTGGCTTGCAACAACAAACGTTAATTCACTCATACCAGTACACGCGTTTGGACTAACCACGTTCCCTTAATGATTTGCAAGGATGTCACATTTTTTTCGTCGTTTCTTGTCCAGGATCCTCGCAGATTTCGCAATGGTATTTTTGCGATAACGGTTGTTCTAAGGCCTTTGGCTGATTGCCATAAAGAATAATTTGTCTGAGGAAAGGTATCTAGACTTTCTAAGTATGCTCTAAGAGATGTTGTTCTATATGATTCCCCCAAATTCCTGAAATAGTGAATTTTTCAAATTTGATTTTAGTTGGGGAGGTCCATCCTGTGGTAAGTAAAGAAAGCATTTTTAGCGACTTTTTCAATGCGTTCTTTAAAAACTAGGGGATTTTTAACAAGCTTTAAGAAGTGGTTTTGATTTTTACATACTAGTGTGTCCTGTGAATAAAAAATTGATAAAAATGCCAAAATGCTAAAAATTAAAATTTTTGTATTATTTATTATTGTGGAATATTAACTTAAGTATGTAATATGAAGTTTTTAAAAAAATATATTGGCTCTTCTAAAAAAGATCAATACATACCAAGTGTCACTTGTACATAGGTGACACTAGGAATTATTAGTACTCAATGAATTCACATTTAAAATATATTTTGAATGGTCATACGTATCATAGGTTGACATTAGATAAAACTGCCGTTATCACAAATGCCGGTGAGACGTAGGTAATATTATTTTATTCCCACCTGATTAAGGAGAAGTGACATGAAGACAGTGGTGATGAAAATGAGTTAAGTAGTGTAATTAATGTAGAGAAAAAAGCTGACATTATCGAAATTTTTCCCAAGAAGGAAAAGAAAAACAGCAGCTTTATCCAAAAATGGGAAAGCACAATCAACACTATTACTTTTTGTGGCAAAGAAGACTGTGAAAAAAAAACTTTTACTAACTTACAGGAAGAACTGACTGCAGTGGAATGCTTTGAATTACTTGAGATTTAGTGCTTTACAAAGAAATCATACACTAAATGTGACTGTTGTTTAAATAAGAGTTAATATCACAATACTGTTGTTTACAGGATATTTGACGCCAAAGTATATGAGAATGATTTGGGAAGTAAAGAATGATACGCACAATGGCCAAGTAGAATCTAGTATTAGGCAAGTTTCTCTAAATTCAGCAATCCATCTTGGAGACAGTCCGTCCTTGCCGTTCAACGACAAACTTGCTACAGTTCGTGAATATTTCAAAAAACTCATCGTGAATTTCTCTGAAAGTTTCTAAAGAGCTGGTTATTTTCTTATCTCCATAGATGAAACTATAGTACCATACTTTGGAAGACATGGTACTAAACAGCACGGAAAACCAATAAGGTTCGGTTACAAGCTCTGGTGTGCAGCTACTCGCTATGGTTATTTAGTGAATTGTGAACTTTATTCTGGGTGCGTCAGGAGCAGGTCCAAAGATGCAGCCCGAATCAGGTCTAGAAGCTGCTGCCATTCTAGAGCTCCATTTAAGATTGTCCCCAGATATGGGGCCTTACAATTTATCCTTCGACAATTTTTTTCCGGTTTGCCATTACTTTAATATTTACGCAAGCATTATGTTGGGGCAACTGGTAGTATTAAAGAAACCTGAATGAAAAATTTCAATGTGCCAAGCTCAAAAGAAATTAAAAAGAACAAAGGGGTAAGCTTTATTATAAATTTTCCGAAGATATTATTTCTGCTGAGTAGCATGATAATAGTATTGTCAACGTTGGATCAAACTGTCATGCATTGGATCCTATCACAAAACCGGGTTGGATTTTTAAATAAAAAAAAGCCAAAAACTCAAATTGACTGTCCAGCACTCGTACGGATGTACAATAAGTATATGGGCGGAGTTAATCGTTTTGATGAAACCGTTGACTTTATAACGGTAGCTCTACGCGGGAAAAAATGGTGGTCTGACCGTTGACGGAGAATACCGGTGTCGGGTGAACCATGAGCTGTTTGCCGACATTGACATAGTTACATGTATCAAAATTCAACGTTTACGTTGGCTAGGTCATGTTGTGAGAAGGTGCTTCAGCTAGGAAGTCATTTTAATGCGAGCTTGGGGATGGATTACGAAGAAGAGGAACACCGAAACTCAGTTGGAGGAATCAAGTGGATTAAGACATCTCGAAACTTGGTGTCAGGAATTGCAAAAAAAACGCAGAAGGTTGAAGCGCTTGGAGATCAATTTAAAGTTCGGCTTATGCAACAAATGTTCTGTAATAGCCATCTAAGTAATTAATTAAGTAATTGCTTCATATGTATTAATTTAATTATTTATCAAACAGAGTTAATTACATCCACGCTGAATATGCTTTTGATTGTTATGGGCGGTATCATTATTAATCTTTACCTTAAATACGCCTCATTTAATTAACTCTTGTTATTTGAACAAATAAACACTAAAATGGTATAAACGATACAAAAAGTTAATAAATTAAAAAATTAACATCGCATTTAAAACATGATGGGCAGTGTATACACTGGCCCAAGTATGAAATTTATGACAATTTTATTTAAATACATATACCAGATGGTATGTTTGTATATATGTCGCTTCAATTACAGTAGTATTTAACAATACAAACATAGACAATTATTTACTTTGGGCTTTAAGCACCCTGTCGGACATTCAGTTAACTTAAAATTAACTTGAATCTAACTATTTCTCAAGTAGTGGTGGTTGACACTTGCATTACTTTTATATGGAATTAACTAACTATTTTAACATTGCGATGTCCTAGGAAGTAGTCAATTGTCCGATTCTGCATTACTTTTAATTAACTTGAAGTTAGTTACATAGCTGTTAACTTAAAGTTAACGTTTTGTAGCTAGCTATAAACTTACTAGTTTAAGTTAGCTTTAAGTTGGTTTTTTTTAATTAACTATAAGTTACGAATTTCTTACTTTTAGCCACAATTAAGCCAAAAAAGGATTGATTTAAGTTCGGAACCGTACTTGATTTAAGCCAAGAAAGATTGATTTAAGCAGTAAACGGGATTATTTCTAAAACTAAATGTCATTTTTTTTTGACATATGGGGAGCTTCATTAAAGAAGAAGAACTTTATATTTTATTTATATTTTATTAATAATTAATATTTACAATTTAAAAATTTCATTTTTTGTATTTACCGACGCTGAGATTCGAACCAGGGATTTCTACACTGCAGCACAAGCGCGTTACCTCTAGGCCACCGAGACACTTTGTTTTTAAATGTAAAATAATATTTTGAAAGAACTAATTTTCTTCTGCTTGATTTGTTAAAGCAATCTAATCTTATTTAAAAAAAATACTGCGCAGTGTTTGTATACATTTTGGTTAATGCAAATTTTGCATTGCGTAGTAGTTGGCTTTAAGTTAGTCTATAGAAGCTAACTTAAAGTTAGTTTTTTTTGTAGTTAGCTACTCATTTGACGGCAGGGCACATATGCTTATGTATATATGTGTGAATACATGCATGCTATTATACTTATAAGTATGTGTGTATTTTATTATGTACCATAAACTTATAGTTCATAATCGAAATCAAATACTTGTTACTAATTTTGTTTGTACTCAGTGGCCCATCACACATTAGAGTAAGATTTAAGCGAACAATTTTTGTTTTTTTCCTAACACACTGGACTAATTGTTCTGGCATAAAATGTATACGTGTATAAAGCTTGTGTGTGTATTAGTGTTTTAAGCAAACCCGTTTTTTTTAAATGTGTATGTATTGGTTTTGTGCTGCTTGTGCGGGGTTGAGGCTGGTTGAAAAATTACGCCAACTTATAACCATACTCTTCACCTCTTTTGCCCTCACTTTGTCATTTTGTTCTGGCGGAATTACTATAATGTGTGAAGGGCCAGTGATTAACGGATGAGTTTAAAATAATGATCGGCAAAACCTCACACGCGTGTGGGTGCTCTCTGTGCATTGAAGGGAGTAGAAATAAAAAAACAGTTTTTGTAGTCTCTTGTGCCAGACGACCAGTGTGACCAGTTAGGAATATCAAAATGTTTATTGGACAAATTTTTAAATTACTTTCAATGCTTGGTTTAACTTATATCTTTGAGCCTTCATTTTTGTTAAAAAAAATAATTAAAAACAAAATCAAAAATAAGCTAAGTAATAAACATGTCAAAAATTTTATCCGCATAAAAAATGCATTTGATATCTATGAGATTTTGCAAAACTAAGTAGTACGGCAAAATTATTTCGCATTTATAAAAATTTTACTTTAACATAAGCGGAATAATTTTTAAATATTTCATTCCAAAACTTTCTCAATACAATTCTGTCATATTTTTAACTTTTAACTATGTTCACCCATAAGAGACAAATTATTACGCTCAAAAACAAACAACCAAACAATTAAAACAGAAGAATGTATGCGTATGCCGATTACTGGCTTAAACAAAAATAAACAAAGTCCGCTTTCGCACGATGCAAGAAAATAAGCCTGCTTATTTTCTTTTTCTTCTTTGAACTTTCATTGGCGTTCGCACGGTTCAAGACTTATTGCTTAATTTGTTTTGATTTTGTTATGAATATACCAGAGTACAAATTTTCTCAAGAGTGAGCGATAAAAAAACACCATTCATGAAAAATCTCGAGAGCGAAAAATCCTAAAAAAAATTTTTTCTTCTCACGTTCATAAAAGAGCGTGAAAAAATTTTTGCCAACCCTCACTCACTTATGAGAAGTTTGTCGTTTTTTTTTTCACGCTCACAAATCACAAATGAAAAATAAAAACCAAATTTTATTTCTCACTCACAAATGAATGAGAAATTTCTTCTTTTCACTTTCGATTCATTCTTTTATGAGTGCGAGTGTTGCTTTAATATTTTTCACGCTTTGTAACAGAGTTGCCGGAAAACAATTTTTTAAGCGTGTGAAATTTGTACTCCCAATAAGAGTAAAAAAATTCTTGCATTTACATAATTTTTTTTTATTTTGCTGCTTGTATATACTTATATGTTGTTAAATTTAAAAAATACTACACATCTATATTTTGATTAGTCTTTTGAGTATATTTTTAATAAAGTGACTTTTAATGCTATTTGAAAAAAACAAATATATTTTTAAATAAAATAACAACCACAAATTTATAATAAAAATTACGTTTGTTTCCCAGAGTAAGGCAAAAAAGCTATTTTAAAAGAATTGCGTTACTTAATTTTTATACTGAGGAATCGATATGTAGGTTTATAAACAATAATAAATAAATATTTCCATAAAGGATTACTTATAGCAGTATTTATTGTGAAAAAGTCATATTTATAAAAAAATTGTTTTTGTTAAGAAACTTAAATAATACATTATATTTTATGTTGGGATTTTTTAGAAATATTATAGTCTTCACTGACACAAATTTTCATAGCAATCTTTAAAAATATTTTTGAACTGTTTTCCTAAATTTTTAATTGACGTTTTCTAATAAAAAAAAGTATTTCTTGTGTATTGTGTTCAAGGTCGTAACTGCTCTTTTTTTTAATTTACCTTACTTTTGCTAATGGAACTCCTTCAAACTCTTAGGTTCTATTTAATTGACCTGAAAGGTAAAGTTTTAAATTGTTGTACATAAAAAGATTTGCGTGTGTATTGTATAATAACCACCACAATTTTTTTTAACAATATACCCAATACCTAAAAGGATGACAGACAGGCAGGTACTAAATACTTTCCAAATTAGTGGAAAATCCCAAACAAAATTAAATGATGAACAATTATCTCTAATGGTGGTAAAGCCGAATGCAATTTTTTCCAATCCTTTTAAAATTTGCATGAGTGTGTGTAACAGCTCTATGTTTATTGCAATATAAACATTAAACGTTTGTAAAAGATCCTTATTTGGATTTTAAATGGCGTGAAGTGATTAACAAACAATGCCTAAAAGACAATTTAATTTTGAAAAATATGTGTTGTACGATGCATCTTCAAAAAAAGTATTTGCGTAATAGAATCGTGCAAAAAGGAACTTAGTTAGAAAGTGAAGGGAAATATCAAAAGACATTACAAACTACTTTACAAACAAGATATACAAAGTAATGGTGACGATGCTTTTGTTTGTCACTGGAGTAATGCTCCCCTTTTTGTGAAACCTTAACCGCATATTTTTATTACTAAAATCATTAAATCGGATTCATTGAAAAATTTAAATGAAATGAAGTTAAATAAATGCAAATAAACCACAACGTATAACAGTGCCTGGTTTTTTAATTTATTAAAAACATGTTTTTAAAAAAAAAAATTATTCCTACTTTTTTTAAGCATTTCAAAAACCATGCAACAAATTTTTACATATGGCAGCACCAGTAACATGACCAAAAAATTTTATGTGTACACATTTATGAATGCTTCGCGAAAAAATTCATTTATGATTTCTCACTTATGAGAAGTACTCGAATTTGATGCTTTTCATTTATGGTCGTGAAAAAAAAAAATATTTTTTCTTTTCACTCCTCATTTATGACTGGTGAAAAAAAAATTTTTTTTTCTCGCTCGAGAGTGAGAAGGCAAAAAATGTTTTTTAAAAACTCATTCATTAATGAAAAATTGCTGCAGTAAACACAGCGCTCACACTCGTTCTCATTAATGAGAAGTGAGTGAGCAATTTTTAACTCTGGAATATACACACACACTACTGTGTTTTTTTACATTTTCTTTTGTCCATCAATTTTAAGCAGCTGAATTGCAAGTACACGCAAGCCTGTACCCATTTTATTTCTCCTCGCCCCGTTGTCATCAACCTATTCAGTTCAGCTTAATTACTTGCATCGTGCGAATTGGGACAAAAGCATTAAATAAAGGATAAATATAAACCACTAACATTTAACCCACTACTTCGTTAGCGCAGTTTAAATTTGTTAAACCGGGTACTTAGTGCGAAGGAAAACTTTGCGCATTAAAAAGTAAAATTAACATGATTTAATTTAATTATTTAAATTTTTCAAAAGACAATTTTATCTATACCTCAATTTTATGTAAAAAAATTATGAAAAAATAAATTCATAAACAGACACGTTTCCAAAATTCTGGCCTAAATCGGGGTCAATAAAATTTAATTTAAGACTTGTAATCTTAAAAAATCAAAAAAGTGCCAAAAGTCCTTAATTTCGTCGAAGTAGTGTTAATTATTTTCGATACCAACAGCTTTATATACAGTTGTATTAAATACCAGTTAGTAAGGCAACAGGAGGCTTTGAAAAGCTGATTTCACATATATACACATGTATGTACACACCTTATACAGTTGCCAATAGGTTTGCACAAATGACAAACTTATAAGTATGTATGAATAACCGGAACTAACAAAATACAAGGAAAGAACAAAGTCAACAACAACAGTGAGAACAACAACCAAATAGCCTATAACAACACAATTTTACACTACAAAGGCGTCAATGAAACAGCCCCAAGCCACATTTGATGAAGCCAAGAAGCCGCACCATACACAAACAAAAACAAAAGAGAATTAAAAACAAAATAGAACCAGAACAGGAACATGAAATCGAATGTATGTATGTATGAACGGGTAGTCATGTACATGTGTATCTTCAGATGTGTATAGATGGCACGTGTGTCGCAATAAATGTACAAAATCATACAATCACACACACACGTCAATATAGACCCTGTCGGGCACATTCAGCTAACATTAAACTAATTTTAATCTAGCTAATTCGCAACTAGTGGTGACTGACACTTGGATTACTTTTTAATGTTATCAACTAAATATTTTAGTATTGCGATGTCCTAGGAGGAAGGCGGTTGTCCTATTCACTACAATTGCACTATAGACAATTTAAACTGACCCAATTTTAAGCTGTCCTAGTTTGAATCCTACGTTATAACTTTTTTTTACAAAAAAATTATATTTACATTTTTAAACCATTTTTTCGCAAGTACAAAACAAAAAGAAGCACAGCCTTGATACAAAAGACACAGATAATTACTTACTTGGACCAGCATAATTACTTAATTTTTCTTAGCTGCAATGAAGAGAGGAAACGATGGAAATCAAGTGTATAAAAATATTAAAAATAAAATTAAATTTACACTACCAACCGAGGTCGCTGGTGGACTCAAACACAGGATTCAAAGATTCTTGTCCTCCTGCCACTCGCCCAAAACAATACATATAAAAAGTGTTTAAAATAAACCTTCCTAAAGTACACCACAAAAAAAAATAATATATAAGAAATACACCACTTTACAGATTATGTTTAATTACTAAACAGTCAGTTTTGTAGTTAGTTATAAATTAGGTAACTTTAAGTGAGTTATTTTTGTTGGCGACTACAGTAGATGTGACAGGGGACAATCTAACGATGTACATGTGCAGATATTACAATCATTCTTGCATGTGTTTGCTTCTTCCGTTTTATATTTTGTCGGTTGTCTTTTCCAAAAAGAAAACCTTATTGTCTTTCAACCGGAGATGTTTTTTAGACTTAGTTTTGCTCTTGAACATGTTCCATACTATGTATGTGGTATGTATGTTAGTACGTAAGAACACGCATATGTAGTATTTATTTTGTTGGTTTATGTAACCAAAGAAAATTACAAAGTTTATAAACACATCCACATACACACCTACATATGTATGTACCTACGTACAAAGACATTTTTAAAGGTGAAGAAGTCGTCATTTTCCACCAACATATGTACTTCGTTTTGGTTTTAAATTTTTTTAATGTTTCATGTGACATTCTTTACTAATGTCAGTCTCGCTCGTGACATAAAGTTACACGTTGTTATTTAACATAATCGTACAATGAAACATACATATGTAAGTAGGAGTATATGTACAGACGTACACGTTCGTACTTGAAACAAAAACACATTTAAATTAAATATGCTTCAACGACATTTTAAAACTTAAATAGCGTTTTGCAAAATTTATAACTTTTTTTTCGAAAAAAAACCCCCTGATTGATTAACCAAATACGATGTGTCTCTAAAATCAGTTTAGTTTGTAGAGTAAAATAATATTTTCAACAACATTCAAAAATCGTTTTATTAAAGTCATATTGTGGTAATCTATGATTATATTTTATTCTGTACTTTATCAAAAAAAACTTGGCAGTTAATAAGAGAAAGTTTTTGTTTAGAAAATCCAATCGAAAAACTCTGTGTATTAAAATTTCTTTCAGCAAATATTTTGTAGTTTTATTTTAGGCTTTCAATAAAAAATAGTAAGAGAAAACGTTTAGTTTAATTTCATCACATTTTCCTTGTTTAGTAAAATGTTGATGCTTTAGTTAATTTTTATGAAGCCATCGCCAGGCTCAAATTTAAGTTTTTAAATTAAGGTACACGCCAATTCCAATTGTGTAATCTGGCAGTGCCCCTCCAGAGTAGACAATACAAAAAAGGAAAAGATTTAGCTGAAAAAATAAAAGATGAAAAAAGAAGTAAGGGAGTTATATTCGGTTGTAACAAATCCTATGTACCCTTCACATTGGCCTTTTTGAATAAAGGGGCACCCGATCTAGCTAAGATGCCCTCAAGCCGCACATAATATAATAAAATAACTTTTGGACAAGTTTGAAGTCAGTAGCCATCCTAGTTTTTAAAATAGAAAACCTTAATAAATTTAAACGTTTGTAGCGATGCTACTCTCCGGGTCTTATCGAACTAGTTTTTTTTTTCCTTAAATGTAGGCATTGTTGTACAATTATTCTTTGCAGTAAATGTGAAATCGATAGCTGGTTTAGTTTCCCGGATAAAGCGTTTCAAAAATTTCTGAAAAAATTTTTTTTTTGTGGTGACCTCGACTCCCCTTACTCCTACCCAACAATTTTTTTTTTTTTGTAGCAGGTTATAGGTTTTCAGATTTAGCGCATGAAAAATTTTATAAAGCTCGCGCAATCTGCTAGATGCCAGTTTCCCTGCTCCTATCCAAAAAATTGTTTCTTCAGCTTAGGCTTCCGATTCTAGAGTACCCGTGCGAAGTTCTGTGGCAATACTGGCTGTATATTTACTTAGATACATGAGGATATGTGCATTGATTTCGTCGTAAAAATTATGTAATTTTAGGTTTGAAATTTTTCGGTCCGAGGTAAACCGGTCTTGCTGATTTCAAACATGGTAACGACTATGAATACTTTTGAAAGTTTGGCATCAAAATGCTTTTCGTGCGGCTTATTTGGCTCCGGAAGCTTGATTTGAACAGACGGACATTAATTAATCGACTTCCTTATATATGACATAAAGAAAAAATAAATTTTATTATGTTACAAATGAATATTGTAGAAATTTCAAACTTAATGACAAACTGATTACTTGATCAGGTAGGCTGGTAAAGCAATGACAGGCGCCGGCTAACCCAAAAGAAATACTACTTAAAGCTGCATTATTAATTTAAGCCAAGTCAAAGAAACTAACACCAATTAAAACTACCATCTTCTTTTTGCACTAAATTAATATATTTATTTATTCATGTAGTATATTTCTTTGTGTATTTGTTATTTTTTAAGTTTAAAATAGCTTTAGGTTCTTTTTTTGAATTTAGAGTAAGCAAAGCATGCGCATGTTGGTTGGAAAGAACGAAAAGCGACTGTGTTACGTACCAAGTTGACATCAAAAACTTACGCTATTTCGTCAAGTAGTGACTCACCAGCCTAGGCAGATGGAGATCCGGCCAGATACATTTCAAGTCGTATCTCCACACGACATACGGAAACACTTATATATTATAAAAAGTTAAAAAAAGATCAAGCAATTTTTATATTCTTTTCTAAAAATTACTGTTTTCCATATAAAACCACGTTGCAGGACAGACAGGCGTAGAGTATTACTTATAACTTCGTTAATAATAATTTTTGAAACAGAAGAACATTTGACAGCGCATAAATTTAATTTTATTTTTTCTTTTTAGATACTTGAGACTTCTTTTCAAAGAGTTCTTTAACATTTAGACATAAATATTTGGTTTCATATGCACCTAAAATGTTGATTTCAGCTACTAATCGGAAGTTGTTAGAAAATATCCTAAAGGAACTGTATCAAGGCGCAAACATAAGTACACACATACCTTAGTGCTCTTATAAATGCTTATTTACATGTTTATGTATGTAAATACATTTGTGTGGATATATATGGTTACACATTAGTTTGTGATAAAAACAAAGATAACATTGAGTCATAATACATATTCCACAGGATATTTGTTGTTTAATTTTAATGCAGATACAAGCACTTTACTACTGCTTAACAAGTGTGAACGTACATATCGTACACTAAATAAAAAACCGTCAGAACTCAAAATTAGTACTTTTTATAAGAATCGTGTCTTCTGCTTTTAAAAACGCGATTCTGATTGTAAAATCATATCCAGTTTAGCAGAAAAGAACACGCCATAGAATGAAGGTAACTGAAATAAAAACGAGATTTTCGTGTTCGTTAAGGATTTGATCTGGAATCTGGGCCTAAGAAAAAAAAGTACAATTCTAATGGATTTGAGTTATAACTGTTTTTGATTTAGTGTGCGATATGTGTTTCAAACTTTACTTCTATTTTTCAATTCAAACTAGTTATTCTTATCTCTAAATTCGTTCCATTAACAGTGCGTACATTAAACGAAATTGATTCTTTTATAATAAAAAGCCATTAAAGCGTTTAATATTTCTAGGCTGAATTTCTATCTTAATTCGCACAAAAAGGACATAAAATGAAAGAATGGCTTTGCCTTCAATGTTCAACTGGGCACAACTCTTGCGAACAGCTTTTTTAAAACACCAAATATTCCTACGCATTTAAGTTTTTTAACTCCATAGTTCTCGATACAATTGTTTTAATTTTTTTCTCATATTTTTATTATTGAATCTTCGCTAATGCAAACTAACAATAAGTATTCAAATCTTCAAACTAAGTAAATGATGTTATTCCAGTCAGTTACAGATCAAAATTTAAGTTATCTTGCTGAAGTAAATTAATTTAAATAGTTTTATTTAAGTGCAATAGTGTCCCTTCTTTTCAGACAAGTGTGTCCACTATGTTGCAAGATGTTTCGAGCGAGCGGATTTTGGTGAGTTTCCAGCTTACTAAAATATTTGTCCACATAGTTGAGGATTTCGCATTTAGCTAGTGAAACTTGTATGTTGCTATTTTTATTATACCAAAGTGCCCATTATTGTATACCGTAGCACCAAATTGGTTTCAAGATCGGTTTTAGAGTAGAAGTTCACAATCAAGACGAAGCACAGAGTTTCTATCAATGAGTTCAATAAATTTGTGATGGTTTAAGTTTAATTTGCGTCAACTTCGCATCTATATGTGACTTCCATGTAAGGCGACGATCCAGATGAATGCCAAGATATTTTGTTTGAAATCATTGAGGCACTATATGGTTCTTAATAGTGATTGGGAAGCACATTTCTTTGCGTAAAGTAAACGTAACGTGGATAAATTTTTGCTCATCTACTGGAGTTACCCTCTTTAGGGTAATTATGAATACTGAGAAACGCGGTGACATCAGCAAATGTAGACTTGTGCGTAAAACTGTTGGTTGGCATATCGCCGTGTAAAGCAAGTGCAGAATTGGGCTTAATATTCTCCCTTGAGGTACACCAGCACTATTGGCTGGGAACAACTTATTTGGTTTCCACTTTGATCATAAATTTTCGACCAGTTATGTACTTTTCTAATAGGTTGAAAATATTAGCTGGAAGACTTGGCTTTTGTTTTTTTAAACAGGTTCTCGTTTCATACTTTATCGAAAGGTTGAGAAACATCGATAAATAGCGCAGAGCTGTACTTCTTTTCCTCGAAGCCTTTTCTTATATCCTTTACCAGTCTGTAAGTTTGTTCGATGGCACTATGTTGACTTCTAAAGCCAAATTGGTGATTTGGAATGCAGTTTTTGTCATTCAGGGTCAGATTCCTCATATTTTTAAAGAAAATTTCGAACAATTTCGACAAAGTTGTTAGCAAACTTATAGGCCTATAAGACTCCTCATTTGAAAGATCTTTAGCAAACATCTTTACTATAGCAACTTTCCATACTGGCTGGGAATGTTTAAGCCGAATATGACATTAAAAATAAAAAGAACTAGTCTTTTAGCTGTAAAAGGAAGTTCTAAAAGTTTTTTGTTGCCTATTTTATCAGCGCTAGGAGCATTTTTATCCTTTAGGTCAACGATAGCCTCTACAACATCTAGGAGTGAACTCGCTCCCTAAATGACTTGCGAGCAGATTGCATTTTTCTTCGTAATTTCTAGCCCAGGATCCTCTCAGACTATGCAGTAGTGGTTTTGCGATAACAGGTCTTTTGAGACGTCTGGCTGATCGCCATAGACAATAATTTGCTTGTGGAGCCGCGTCCAAACCTTCCAAGTAATCCTTAACGAGAAATTCTGTGTACCTCCAGCAAGTTTTTTAATCGATTTGTACATTCTTTTAGCTTAGTTTTTAGTTGGGGCGATGTTGCCATTCTCTTCGGGCTCTCCTTTTTTAGATAAAAGCTCTTCAACATCGGCGGAAAAAATTTTGTTGTATTTGGCCTGACGGTAGGTAGTGGAAGCATGTTCAGCGGCTTTTATAATGTTTTCATTTAGGACGTTCTCCGGGAGTTTTTAGCGGTTGGTTTTCCGAGCAGTGGGCACTAATATATTTTAACCAATTTACTTTTTTAGATAAGAAAAAATCACTTGTTGCTTTTTGGCGAGGACTGCAAATAGTGATTATTGTGGGTGAGTGGTCTGAAAATAAATCCAAGGAGGCTTAAGCTTCAAAACTTCTTGAGATATACCTTTTGCATCTCCAAAAGCTATTGCGTGTGGAATTTTATTGTGGTCAGTTGGTCAAGAAGTTGGTTGTCCAGTAGAAACAATACAGAGTCCCAATTCAGACACGGAATCATACAACACATGACCCCTAGGACTAATGATGCGGGAGCCCCAGTACATGACGCCAAGCGCAAGTCTCCAAGAGCTATGAAACGGAGATCTTAACATTTGTAAAAACAGTTTGTACTGATCCTAACTTACGGAGGATCCGCGTGGAGAATAAACCGACGAAATAACTAGGCTATGGAAAAATTCATCTATGCCGACGTTAATTGCTTGGATATAGCATTCGGAGGTGCCATCAAACCATTGGTGTTTAATTCTTGATTTGATTAGTATAGCCGATCTATCCCTGGGATCCTTTAAATCGTAAAAATAATATTTTAAAAGCGGTTCTAGATGTCATATGAGTCTCGGAAGCCAACATTACATACATTTTTGTGGTGTTAAAAATATTCTAGTTCGTTTTTGTATTGGCGGATGCCGTTTGCGTTCTACAAACAAACTCTGGGGCAGTTGATGGTCCTTTAAGAATGGCCTGCAGAAGACCAGATTGCATTTTTTGCATTTCTTGCATTATGCCAGCCATTTACGCCATGATTTGCTTAAGTTGTTTAACCATATTGTCAATTACGGCTTCCAGGCGGCTAAAATTTGAAACGGTTTATTTTAAATGATTGCATTGTTTCATTATAAGGCCTTTGAAATCGTTTATTTACTTTCATAGTAATCGTCTTACAAATGACAAGAAATATATTCTGTCCCTTTGCTGCATCTTGTAAGCACAAGATTTGATTTGATTGTAAAATAAAATATCTTTGCTCTACACAGCAGTATTACAAAAATGCTATTTAAAACTTTGGTTTAAAAAATATTTTAATGCCTTAAGCAACTTATTAAGTTTCTGCTGCATATAATCCTCAAATTTATACTGTTGAGTTTTACACGCTTGCTTCAGTCATTATTAGTCCTTCCCTATTCGGTTTTTGTCTTGGGCTGATTGTGTTTACATTTGCTGTATGCTGCACTAATTCGTGTTGCATTAAGTTACATAAGAATGCACCTTCACGTTTAAGTTTTCATTTACTTTAGAATGCACCCATTCGTATTACACAAGAAACTTTTCTTGTATCTACGTATATTGCACCTCAAAAATGTTATGGTTTATTTAACGAATCAATAAACAAATATATTGACTTCCGATTAAAAACATTTTTGTATATATGATTGTTTTTCGTTTTTTATTTTTTTACAGACAAAATATAAACCTTTTTACTTTTTGTCACATTTACATAATTTCCCTTTGGATTTGTATAAACAACTTCTTTTGTTTAATTTGAGCAATACAATTTATGCACACAAATTTAGATTTAAATATGTACATATGTATGCAAGGAATATGTATGTAGATTTATTTATTTATATACTTATGCATATACTATGTAAGTAACTACGTTCGTATGAATTTGTTAAGTTCATTAAGATCATTGGATAAGGAAACTAAAAGTAAATTTATTTCCATGAAAGAACAATTAGAACAGATACTAACACAATCAACTAAATAAGGTCAGATTATTTATTGGATTTGCGTTGTCCATTTTTTGGAAACGGAATTAAATTAAAACGATTTCGCTTTATTTTATACAAAATAAATATCAAATTGTTTCCGCACTGTAATTTAATAAATAGAAAATGTAAAATTTAATCTAGATTCAACTTAATTTGACATCAATTAAAAAGATGGATAACATAAATATTCTTTTTAAATGAATGCTTATTTTAAAGGGAGATTATTTACCCTAAATTTATGTTTTTCGCGATAAGTGATACATTTTTAATAGTGGACATGCCAGACCTATGTATATAATACATCGGAAGTATAATTATAGAAAAGACGAAGAATTTTTTTAAAACTAGAAAACGCAATAAAATTGCTGTATACACAGTGCGAAGCACTTTAATTCCTGCAATACTTCCTTGAGGTACGCCAGCTCCATTTAGCTGAGGACAACTTAAATGGTTCCCCTCTTTGATCATAAATTTTCGGTCGATTATGTAGTTCTTAAGCAGTTTGTAGAGATTCACAGGAAAGCTTAGCTTTAGTTTGGTTAATAGGCCTTCATGCCATACCTTATCAAAAGCTTGAGAGAAATCGATGAAAAGTGCGGAGCAATACTTTTTTTCCACAAAGGCTTTCCTTTTAACCTGTACCAATCGGTGGGTTTGTTCGATTGAACTATGTTGATTTCTTATTTCAAATTGGCGATTTGGAATGCAGTTTTTGTCATTCTGGATTGGGGCTAGATTGTTAAGGGCAGTTTATCTAACAATTTCGACATAGTTGGTAACAAATTTATAGACCTGGAACACGCATCCTATGATGGATCTTTTTCAGGTTCAGGAATCATCTTTCCTAAGGCAACTTTTCATATTGGCGGGAAATATACAAGCGAAATTATGGCATTAAAAAAAATTATTCTTTTTGCTGTAGTGTACCTCTAAAAGCATTTGGTGGCTTATTTCTTTAAATTTAGAAGCTAATTTAGCATTAGCACCAAACTGACTTCAAATTCCAGTCGCAAATCAGAAGTTTACAGTCGAGACGAAGTACATAGTTTTTATCTAATGAATGAAGACTGTTTTAAGTTTTACCCTTATTAATTGCATATCTATACGTAACTTCTATGTGAGGCCACGATCCAGAGCTTGGGCACCATCTGGTTATTATTAAGAATTGGCGAGCACGTTACTTTGCTTAATGTGAAGGTTACATGGGTGCATCTTTGTTTATTTTTTTTTATTTCTAATGAGTTTTCATTACTTTAATAATATACTGTAGTTATTTCAAACCTCTATAAGATCTTCGAAAATACTGAGGATAGGAAAACACTATAATTTTTTTTAGGTTTAATCAACCGGAAATAAAACTTAAAACAACTCCAACAAGATATTTATTTAGATCAACAAAAAATTTAATTTACATTCAAACGTAAAAAATTAACTTTAATGACATCCTAAAATTAACTTCTTTTTTATTTGTTTTAATTGTCATTGCATCAGTAGTGAGCGAGAATTGTTTTTGGTTAATTTTTTTTGAAGTTCTTTACTCGTGTTTTTTAAAATAACTTACAGCAATTTTTAAATAACTAGTTAATTTTGTACAATTTTGCTTCCCATTAGTTAGGATTTAGCTTGTTTTTAATTTAATTTCTTTTTGATAAAGATAAACTAATATTTTAATTTATTCTCAATCGAAAGAAAGTTTGTTGAAACTCCAACTTTTTTTAACCAACGCCATCCAAGCAAAAACGCATTTTCGAAACCAGTTCTGGGTCCTCAACATCAGTACTTTTTGGCCCGCAGTAGTGATTTTGGCTGTAAACTTACCCTTTTTAACTTAAATGCTATCAAGAAAGGCAAATAAAATTTTCTTTTTTGTAAGTTAAAACGAAGTTATTTTAGGACAATAAGTTCAATGCAAAATACAAACTACATAACTAACTAATTTTGTTTTAATTTTTAAGAACTCATAAAAAATACTAACAAAGTTAAATGTTATTTTGCTGTTGTCTATCCATGGTAGTCGTTTGACCTTTTCTAAAAAGTTAACTGAAAAAACTAACTGAAAGCGAGTAAAAAAATTTATAACACAACAAATATATAGTTTCCTCACTTTAAATGAACTTTGCGGAATACTTCTTAAGTTGCTTACAGTCAGTTTCGGTAAGAAAAGGAGTCATGCAAGTATAGAATTGGTCTGTTTAACGGTCCCACTCCTTGATTACTATCAGTCCTTTAAAAACTTTTCGAAAACCTAATGGGGTTTAACTGGCAAGATCAGCCTTAATATGATTACCAGGCCTTCATGTCATACTTTGTCGAAAGATTAAGAAAAACCGATGAAAGCGCTCAGCAATGTTTCATTTCCTTAAAAGCTTTTCTTACCAATGAGTGTGCTTATTCGATGATACTATGTTGCCGTCTAAGGCCAAGGCAGGGATTCGAAAAAAAAGTGTTGTTATTCGATATCGAAGTCTATTTATTTTAAAGTAATGTTTTAAACAATTTTGATATTGCTGGTAACAGATTTATAGGCCTGTAATAATCTAGATTCAAAGGACCTCTCAGGCTTAGGAATCTTAACCCCTCAAGGCAAGTTTCCACTCTGCGCAAGGAACGAAGGATGCAATATAGCGATAAAAATAAAAGTAATCATTCCTCATGCTGCAAAAGGTACCCAGTAAAGTATTTTGTTACTAATTCTATTGACTCCAGGAGTTTTCAACGTTCAAATTATCAGTAGCTTCGTATGTCTAAAGGTTGTATAATTCAATCCTGTCAGTACACTTAGTATGTATTAGCTGTGTGCTTAATTTTAAAATAATTTATAAAAAAACTAGATTTTTCTTCTTCATTTCTTGCCCAAGATCTTTTTAACTACGCAAAGGCGGTTTTGCGATATCGGATTTTGTCAGGCTAAACGCCAAAGACAATAATTTATCTGGGGTGTCATATCATAATTTTTTAAGTATGTCTTAGGTGTTTTTGTTTTATGTGTCTCCGCCAAAATTTTCGTCAGGCTCTATTACGGGCCAGGTATTAGTGTCAAACTATCATATATATCTCTGGCATGATCGCTATTCAAAATGAGCAAGATCGGTTGACCGCGGACCTACTTAGGTATAGGCAAAATACTGCGGTTGCCCCAGTAACAATGTAACAAATGCAACAAATATAACCAACTGGCAACGTTGTTAAGCATACACATGGATATGCAAAAATACGCATTTGGGTTCAATGGGTGTGCTTGGACATGTGTTGTTGACAATTAAAATTTTTTGCACTTACCGTAGCTAAGATTCGAACCAAGGATTTTCTGCACTGCAGCACTAGCGCGCTACCTCTAGGCCAACACGGCACTTGGTTTTTATATGTAAAATATTATATTAAAACAACAAGCTTTTTTCTGCTTGATTTGTTGAAGCAATTCAAATAAGCTTGATTTAAAAAAATCTACCCAGCAAAGCCTTTGCTTACCTGGTAAGTTAGCAAGTAATATTGGAGATGAACAAGCACTTTTGCCCGAATAAGTAGTTGTTTTTGTTTGAGTTGTCCCGAAATTCACACCTCCTGCACACAAAGGGGCTTACGAAAATCAATTGAATAACTAGTTAACAATGATTAACTGATCAAAATAAATAAAAATTTATGATTTAAAAAACAAAATCATTTTGTAAGCCCTTTTCATAATTCTATTGGTGCATTTATAACTACATACATATTATGGGTCTTATTCATAAACGTACAATAGTGTTTATTAAAGGCTTATTTGACAAGTATATATGGAATAATTGTCAAATAAGCATTTAATAAACACTATTGTACATTTATGAATAAGACCATATATATGTATGTACGCCCTATTAACGCCCTTACTTTTCTGTCGTAGCGACCTCACTACATTGTAACCTGTTAATAGGGTTGGGCAGTATTTCAAATACTTGTATTTGAAATACAAATACGTACATATTTTTTTTTTTTTTTTCCATATATTTGTTATTAAATCTTCGCCTGTGGCGAACTAACAATAAGTGTTCAAATCTTAAAACTAGGTAGTTAATATAAGTCCAGCTAGTGCCAGACTAAAATTTAAGTTCTCATATTAATTATCAAGCTTCATATAAGCGCAATAGTATCCCTCCTTTTCAGGCGGGTGTGCCCACTATGTTGCAGGATGTTTCGGGCGAGCGGATTTGGGTGAGCTTCCAGCTTATTTAAATACTTGTCCACATAGTTCAAGATTTCGCATTTAACTAGTGAAACTTGTAGATCCTTGTGGATGTTGCTGTTTTTAACATAACAAGGAGCACCAGTTATCATTCTTAGGATTTTGTTTTGCCTGCGTTGAATTTTTTCTATGTTGGATGCGGAAGCAGTGCCCCATAATTGTATACCGTAGCATCAAATTGGTTTAAAATCGATTTGTAGAGTAGAAGTTTACAATCCAGACGTAGCACAGAGTTTCTACCAATTAGCCAGTGGATTTGAGTAGCTTTAAACTTCATTTGAGTCAGCTTCGCATCTATATGAGGCTTCCATGTGAGGCGGCGGTCTAGGTGAATACCAAGATATTTTGTCTCGGTTCGTTGAGGCACCATATGGTTGTTAATAAGAATTGGAGAGCACGTTTCTTTGCGTAAAGTAAAAGTTACGTGGGTACATTTTTGTTCATTTATTTTTATTCCCCATAACTTTATCCATTTTTCAACTTGGGTTACGTGTTGCTGCAATTGGTTTGAAGCCTCTTTAGGGTCTTTATGAATACTAAGAAAAGCAGTATCATCAGCAAATGTCGACGTGTGTGTAAAACTATTGGTTGGCATATCTGCTGTGTAAAACAAGTACAGAACTGGACCTAGTATACTCCCTTGAGGTACACCAGCCCCTATTGTTTGAGAAGAACTTATTTGGTTTCCCTCTTTGATTTTAAACTGTCGACCGGTTATGTAATTTTCTAGTAGGTTGAAAATATTAGCTGGAAGGTTTAGCTTTAGTTTGTTTAACAGGCCTTCGTGCCATACTTTATCGAAAGCTTGAGAGACATCAATGAAAAGCGCGGAGCAGTACTTCTTTTCCTCAAAGGTTTTTCTTATAACCTGCACCAGTCTGTGAGTTTGTTCTATTGTGCTATGTTGACTTCTAAAGCCAAATTGGTGATCTGGAATGCAGTTGTTTTCGTTCAGGATCGGAGTCAGCTTGTTCTTAAGCAATTTTTCGAACAATTTTGACATTGTGGGTAACAAACTTATAGGCCTATAAGACTCTACCTTTGAAGGATCTTTGCCAGGCTTAGGAATCATCTTTACTTAGGCAATTTTCCATATAGGCGGAAAATGTTCAAGCCGAATTATTGCGTTAAAAATAAAAAGAATTATTCTTTTTGCCGTAAAAGGTAGCTCTAGGAGCATTTTGTTGCTTATATTATCAACGCCAGGAGCTTTTTTACCATTTAGGTTAGCAATAGCCTCTACAACGTCTGTAAATCGGAAACGTATTTCTAAAGGACGTCTAGCAACAACTGGCGGTAATTCCCTTACGTCTGTGCAAGTATTGGGAGTGAACACGTTTTTGAAATGGTTTGCGAACAGATCACATTTTTCTTCGTCATTTCTAGCCCAGGATCCTCTCAGATTACGCAGTGGTGGTTTTGCGATAACGTGTCTTTTAGGACGTCTGGCTGATCGCCATAGGAAATAATTTGTCTGAGGTGTCGCGTCTAGACCTTCGAGGTACTCTTTAAGTGAAGCTATTTTGTGAACCTCCAGCAAGCTTTTTAATTTGTTAGTACATTCTTTCAGCTTAGATTTAAGTTGGGGCGATCTGTTCTTTTGCCATTCTCTTCGGATTCTCCTTTTCGTACATATTTTGTATTTGTTTATGAAATACCCCCTCCAATGTATTTTGTATTTGGTATTTTAAATACCTAATACTGAAGTATTTTGTGTTTTATATATCAAATACTGATGATGTCAAAATACATTTTTTTGCTATAGAAAATGTTGTCATTAGCAAAATTAAAAAATGTTACAACTTCCCAAAAAAAAAAAAAAAAAAAAAAAAAAACAGAATGGAAATTTTGTCTTCGTATTCATTCATGTCTTCGCCTTAGAGAGGCACGTTCTTTTACAGGTCTCACTCATTCAGGTAATATCAAGAGCTCAGCGGATATTTGGAAATGTGAATGTCAAAAAAAATTAAATTTTGTATAAAAATTCAAATTTTTTTGACATTCACACTTTTAAACACATCAAGTAAGATCGCTATATTTGGCTGTGCCAAATCTTATATACCCTTCACATTGACCTTTTAATGTACGCAGCCGAATTATTTTGTACTGCAAATAATATAATAAAAAACCTTGTGCGAGTTTTTAAGTCCATAGAAAAATATACAAAATTTTAACGTTCGTATAAGTAATAGAAATAGATGAAGAAGGTTTGAGGTCGAGAGTATTAAAAGTTTTCGACGTTATTCATATTTAAAGGTTAATAAAACTTGTTAAATAATATGGGATATTCTAGTCCCCCTGCTCCTCTTCAACCTTTTTTTCCAAAATGTAGATCTTATCATCGAATCACTTTTTGTAGAACACTAGAAGTCGATAGCTGTTATAGTTTCCGAGTATCGAAAATTTAATAAAAATTGTTAATTTGTATGGAAGCTACCCCTTATTCACCCAAAAAAATTGTTTTCTTTAAAGCATAGGTCTTTTTGTCGAATTACTCTTTGTAGAACATATGATGTCGGCAGCTGTTATAGTTTCCGAGACATAGCGTTTCAAAAATGTCATAAAAAGTGTTAATTTGTATGGGAGCTAACCCTTTCCCTGCCCCTACCCAAAAAATGTTTTTTTTAAGTGTGGTCCTTATCATACAATTACTTTCTGTAGAACACTAGAAGTCGATAGCTGTTATAGTTTCCGAGATATAGCGCATGAAATATTTCACAAAATTTGTGCAATTGCAGAGAAAAAACCACTTCCCCTGATCCTATCTGAAAAAAATTTTTTTCTTTTGAGGTTCCAAGTTCTGTGGCAACAATGACTATATTCACTGAGATATTAAGGGATATATGCACGGATTTTATCCTAAAAAATGGGTTATTTTGATTTTTCGTTTGAATGTCGGTCAATAGTCAACCGATTTTGCTAATTTTATAAAGCCATTGTCTCCAGGATATCTCCAATAGTTTGACACCAATAATTGGTCCGTATCACTTCATTTGACTCCGAAAACTTGATTTGAACAGACGGACTGACGGACATGTCTATATAAACTTCCCTATCTATAAGAATCCAGAATATATATACTTTATGGGGTCGCAAATGGATAATAAAGAAATTGCAAAAGGAATGACAAACTGATTTATCCCCTTATCACTATGTGAAGGGTATACAAAAGAAATGCAGAGGGCGAATTTTTGAATTCGCCTTGATATCACTTTACTTTTAATTTAATTTGTGTTTCACATACAAGGCACATTCAACCAGGTAATATTAAGAGCCCAGCTTATTAAAATCAGTTTAACATTTTCACGTTATAAAAATTTTATTTTATTTGAAATTTTTAATTTTTCTGACGTTCTACCGTTCAAACACAAAAAGGAAATGCAGAGGGGAATTTTTTGAATTCGCCTTGGGTTAACCTTGTTGAATGTGCCTTGCAGAGAACTGTTTTCATAAAATTTAACACCAGTCTGCTTTTATCAAGACTTGTAGAAAGACTGTTTTTTAGCAGGATTTATATATTCTCCAACAAGAGGCTGCTTATCTGATTATACTTTTAAAAATCTAGTGTTCATGAAAGCAAACTCATGTTTTACCGATTTATTAATGGTTATAAATGTATTTTGTATTTTAAATAAAAGATATTTAAATACTGTTTTTTTTTATTTTGTATTTCAAATACTCGACTCAACTCTGCCTGTTAAGTAATGTTAGCTCATTACTTTAATTTAAAAAAATTTTGCTGGGTAAGTACGGACTATACTTAAAAATTTTGAGTACGATTTTGAATAAATTCAAGAATTTTTTAGTTTTTACTACTTTATTAGCGTTAGTTAAGAAAGGACATTTTATTGAAAAAACAAGATTTTTACCGATACTAGCCGAGTAAAATGCATTTTCGAAAAACAGCTACCATGTTCATCATCAGTACTCTTTGTTCGGGTGTTAGTTATTAATTTGGTTGTAAACATCAGCCATTTAACCCACTGATCCATGTGGCGAGGTGAGTCGGCACGAAGTTTTTTCCACTTAAGCCAACTAAACCAAAGCTTTTTCTTTTTTCCATTTCTTGTTACTAACGCCATCTCTATTTTAGTTTTAACATTAATTAGCGTAGCGTAGCCTTAACCATCTATCAGATGGTATTAAGAGGCTACCATATTTTTTATATGTGAAATTAATGAGAAATTAGGTATAGTATTGAACTTGAGCCTGATTAAGAAAATAAAATTGTCTTAAAACAAATAGTTCAACTAATAAATAAAACGAAAACTCAAATTCAAGAAAAAAATTTTTGATTTTGAAATTGGTTTTTTCTTTCTCTATAGTGCTAATGAGCCTAAAGCCCCAGTACATACGCTTAGCGTAAGTCGCTAGCAGCTATAAATCAGGGATCTAAAGATTTATACATAACGATGGTTTTACTGATTTTTCGTTATTGGAAATATAGACGAACAATAAACGAATGGAATCATGAGGGTATGCAAAAGTTTATCAATACAGACTTTAGTTGCTTGAATATTACACAGAGATGCCAACCAAATGGTGTCTAATTTTTGATTTGATAAGAAAAATTTTTGGAAATTTTAGACCAATTACCCCCAGCTTATTTATTAAATGCTTTTATTAACCTGTTGCCAATTTAACACAAATATATTATGTATTATTATTTGTATCAGTTTTGTTTAAAAGTTACAAGTTATGCGATTTACGACATTAGGTTTATACAGGCAAATTGCACTTATTTATTATTATCCCAATTATCTTTTGTTGTTTTGTAATTGTTAATTATATCTCTAATCACTTTCTTCTTTTGGAAAGTAATTGAAAAGGAATTTGCTTTATTTCAATGTAAACGTTGGTACAAGAATTTTTTTGTTGTCCACTTTCACTTAGAACCTTATTCACCACACAATCCACAAAACTACAAATAGAAAGTGTGTTTGTTTTACAAAACTACAAAGAGCAAATATGCTTGATATAAATGACAGGCGCAAAGAGTATCAATGAGAGACATAGGAAGTAAATAAAAGTCAGACATTTATGCATTTCTCTTTTTATGGATGTCATTGGGGTTTCTTTATAACAGGAAACATGCATTTTGGTGCTGAGCTATTGGTGGCGCCCTTAGTCAAACGGGCTCATTGGATACGTTGACATCTTGACGTCGGAAGAAAATTTTTTAACAACGTTAAACATGTGAATATACATAAATTTAAGAAGTATTCTTTTAGAAAAAACAACAACAATAAATCGTTTTGAAAAATTAACATACAAAGTGGATCTTTAGTTAAAGTAAGTCAAAAGGAACATATTAGTAACAACAATGGCAATTCCTTAAGCGTTTTATGCTATTTGAAAAGAAAGTGCATCTTATGTTTAGATTAGGTTGTTGTTAATTTTGTTTTTGATTGTCGTAAGTGTGTTAGTGAGTTTCGCGAGAAAATAGTTTTTATATGTTGGTGCATCGGTGTGCGTCAATACGTTACGGGGTTCACAAGCAAATCTGTGCCTTTTATTCGGATAAACAGATGGTGTTGACACGTATCAAGGCCAACGTGAGTGTTGCTTTAGAAAATGCATTGCGCGCGGGATCGTAACGACTTGACACTATTTTTAAATTGCAAACACGAAAAAGCAAGACTTGAAATCTATGCAATAGCCGCCAACAGTTGTCTGCACTTTTAAAATAATATTTTAGAAATCTCTTTCCTCTGTTGGTGCTTGATTTTATTTGTAATTTGTACGTGTGAGCGCAGCTTTATGAAATTTGTTTAAACGGCGAAACGTGAATGAGTGCAAAAGTAATGTTTATGTAAAAAATGTTCTTAAACGGTTGAGCAAAAAAAAAAAAAATACAAAAATTTATACTATTTTATAATTTCTAGTGCATACTTAGCTTAAAATACATATACATTCAAACATATATACAGGCATACATAAAGATCCAAATGAATAAGTGTATCATATAAAACCACTTGCCCTAGTGAAGTTTGATTTTAAAACTTATATGTGAATATTATATTGTAACACATGTGGATTATGTTGTGTACTTTAGCTCGTAAAAACATAAATATTGCAAAGATATATTTGCTTATCCTTTTGTAAGTCTTTTTTCAACCTTAAAGAGGAGAAACATTAAAAAAAAAAAATTTACTTAAAAAGAAAAGTTTCAAGTGTGAATATTATTAAAGTACCCAAAAAAGTGTAAATCTTCAATTTTTATTAAAAAAAAATATCTGAGCACATTTGAGGAAATAATAAAAATATTTTAAAATCAATTTACAAAGAAAATTTGAAAAGAGAAAGTAAACAAATGTATTTTAATTTAATAAAAATGTTACTAAAAAGATATATAACAAGTTGTAAGTTAAAAAAAAACAAGCAAATATTTTGCTTAAATATTAGCAAGTTAAGGTCCTTCCAAATAGGATCATCATTGGCTTAAGTTCACCAATTTAATAGTAAACATAATAACCCAAACTGTCACAGCCACACATTTTCATAGAAATACAAACAAACAAAAATACATCAGTGGTAAGCACGTGACATGAAAATTTGTTAAAAGATGTGTGGCTTACACGGATATAAACACACAAATTCGCTTGTTGTGATTTACTTGATTGTTGCAGATAAAGTTAATTGATAGACCCTTTAGCAAATTCCTACATTTTCTTAAAGCTTGTGTTAACAAGTTAAATTGAAAAGCATTTGTTCATTATTAAATATGAATATTAAACAGGATTTTAAATTGAGAGTTTGAAAAGTTTTCGTTTTACTTAAAAAGGCAAAATAAAGAAAAAAATTTTAAATTAAACCGTCTTTATAAAGGCGGTATATGCTTTGACATAAATTTCCGTAAGCCTAAACACATTTATCGTTTACGAAGTTCAACGTTTTAATCCCTATTTATTGCGTCTCGTTGCTTATTAAAAGTAATATTACCTTGAAATTTTTAATCCTTAGAATTTACTTTCTCTAAGAAGTTTTACGCATGTTTATCGAAAATATTGATAAAATCTTTCGAGATTTAAAGTTGTTTAGAAACTTTTCAGTCAATTAGCCATTTATTTAAATTTTGAAACTAATCTCAACTAAATTCTTTACTTTGAATTAGTCTTTATTTATGTAAATTAATATTTAAATAATAAAGAGATAACTTTACCAGCAAGAAAAGGCGTTTCTAAAAGGTACAAAAAAGTCTTTAATAAGTGTGAAAAAACGAATAAATATATTTATATTGTAATTAATTTATAACAATGTGGTTTTTGTTGACATCCTTCAAAACTCATCTCCAAACACTTAGCTTGATCTACAGCTTCTCTGTAGGGTTGTCCAACGTTTAACTTTTTTTAGTTTATGGAAAAGTTTATCCTTTATAAAAAAAATCTAATCACACACAATTCAAAAAAACAAGCATATCGCTTGTTCAATAAAAAAAGTTATTTTATGGTAAACGGCACAAGAAATTGAAGACACTAATTCAGGTTACCCAGAAACTCAAAATGGGTTAAACTGAAAACTTCTGAAGTGTAACAACACAAAATATTTCATAAGATTAATGAACATTATATACAATTAACCTTGACAACCAAGTTGATTATGAATTCTTCTTGATATTTTGTAAAAGTATATGTCCAACTTATTAAATTTGTTGAATTTATTTTTTTATTTTTTTTACTTTCACTTCATTTAATACATTCGGAAATACAAGGGCAAATTTATTGAATTGGCATTGATACTGCCCGTATTAAAATACCTTGATAAGAATTGAAAAGTTCTTTCGCCGTGAGTTTATTGGCTTTTACCTAACTTGTTAAAAGGTAACACTGATAAGGCTTTTATTTGCGGTCAACTTTTGTTAAATTAAGACCCAAGTTGTAATTGTCCTCAAGGGGATTGTTGGGAAAACGTTGCTCGAAAAACTTTAAAAAGTTCGAAAACTTGCTTATGAAAGCAACTAAACTGAATCTGCTTTTAATAAAAAATGCAATTTATTTATATGACCTGAAAAGTCTTAAAGTTTCACTGACACAATACCTTTGACCCTTTCATGATAAATAGAACACATATATCCCACTTAGTTTTTTTGTCATTAAGTTCATTCAAATGTACAAATGGATTTAAACGTAATTTTTGTTCTTTAATACAAAACAAGAATATTTTGTGGTTATTGTTTTAAAATGAATGTTTTGTTGCTTTATAAACTTTTAGTAAAGATAAACTAATTGATGAATAAACTTAACTTATAATTTAATTACCCAAAAAAATGTCGTCATAATTCAAAAACTTATTGCATTCTTAATCTCGTAGTGTACGGACGTGTCTACGCGAGTGTAATATTGGTAATAGGTGTATTAGTAATAAGTGGTTAACGAATTTATTAATATACATATATACACAGAATAGTGAGAAAAGAAAAACAACAAACTTAATAATAAATAAAAAAAGCGAACTGTTAATGAGTAACAGTAATCGTAGTGACAGAGGGCCTGAAAGCCGAAATGCTTACATTGTGTTAAGCTCAAGCATTAGCAATGAAAACATCAGAGACCCTGAATATAACAAAAACTATTTGAACGCAAAACTAAAAATAAACAAAGACAATTTAAGTGCAAGTGTGCCTAATTTAAATAAGTGTGCTGAACAAGGGACAATTTTAGCCCAATCCCTTTTCAAAAATTATAAAAAAAATACCGAGGTACCAAACTTATCATTTGCTAAAGGCGGTCCCAGCCCACTTTCTACAGAAGCTCCAAAGGTCCAGGTAGGGATGGACCGCTATATTACAGTTCTTAAAAGGGGTAGAAGCCCGAAATCTGCAGAGGTTACCAAGCCAGCAAAATTTTCAAAAGATGAAGAAAAGCCTACTTCATCGCAGAATCGTTTCGCCATATTGCAAGAGGAGAACGATACCCCTGTTGTTGAAAAGAATTCATCTAAGCCTCCTCCAATATATTTGAGAGAAAGAAACTCCAACGATCTTATTAGGTTTTTAGTTGGTTTAATAGGTGAAAATAGCTTTTATGTGTCTAACATAAAACGTGGCAGCATTTATGAAACAAAAATTCAGGTAAATCACGAAAACGCTTACCGCATCACGGTTTCGGAGTTCGAAAAAATTAAGAAAAACTTTTATACTTACCAACTTAAAAACGCAAAAGGCCTTCAGGTAGTTTTAAAAGGTATTGACTCTAACGTTGACCCGGAAGAGATTAAGGCCAGTTTGTGCAGCAAAGGCTTCAAAGTTAAATCCGTATCGAACATGAGAAACAGAGAAAGGCATCCGCAACCACTATTCCGAGTGGAGCTTGAGCCTGGGGATTTAAAACTGAAGAAAGGTGAAACCCACCCAGTTTACGATTTAAAATATATTTTGCATCGTAGAATTATTGTTGAAGCGCCACATAAGAGATCTGGACCCGTACAGTGTTTAAACTGCCAAGAGTATGGCCACACCAGAACTTATTGTAAGTTGCCTTCTGTTTGCGTTGTGTGTGGGGACCTGCATTCTACGACCAAATGCGACAAACAAAAAGATGATCCTAGGGTGAAGAAATGCAGCAATTGCGGTGGAAACCACACTGCCAACTATAGAGGTTGCCCGGTTTTTGATCTAGTTAAGCGCTCATCTAAGCCTAAAATAGTTTCTCCCCCTACCCAGCAGTTAAATGCACCAAGTGTTACTATGCCCCCTTTAGCACAGCCAACAGCAAGTCATATTTCTTATGCTAATGCATTAAAGTCTAATCAGCCCAATACAAGTAAGCCTAATCAGACCAACACAAGTAAGCCTAATCAGCCTACAGCTCCACAAGAATTGCCAACAAATGAACCAATCGGGCCCAATTTTAGCCGCCTGGAAGCTGTAATTGACAATATGGTCCAACAATTTACGCAGATAATGGCGCAAATGGCCGGCATGATGCAGGAGATGCAGAAAATGCAATCTGCTCTTCTGCAGGCCATGCTTAAAAGACCATGAACTGCCTCAGGGTTTGTTTCTGGAACGCAAACGGCATCCGCCAACACAAAAACGAGCTCGAATATTTTTTAATACACCATAAAATTGACGTCATGCTGATTTCCGAGACTCATATGACATCTAGGAGCACTTTTAAAATTAGTGGATACAATTTTTATGACTCAAAAGATCCCAGGGATAGATCCTGTGGAGGCTCTGCTATATTAATCAAATCAAGAATTAAGCACCAATGGTTGGGTGGCCTATCTGAATGTTATATGCAAGCAACAAACGTCTGCATTAATGAGTTTTTCAATAACTTACTTATTTCATCAGTTTATTGTCCACCGAGATTCTCCATAACGAAGGATCAGTACAACAGTTTTTACAAATCTCTAGGTCCCCGCTTCATAGCTGCTGGAGACTATAACGCCAAGCACACGTACTGGGGCTCCCGACTAATTAGTCCCAGAGGTCGTGTGTTGTATGATGCCGTGTCTGAAATGGGACTTTATGTTATTTCAACTGGACAACCAACCTACTGGCCAACGGACCACAATAAAATTCCAGACGTAATCGATTTTGGCGTAGCAAAAGGTATCTCCTCGGAGCTTTTTGAGGCTCAAGCCTCCTTGGATTTATCGTCTGACCACTCACCCACAATAATCACTATTTGCAGTCCTCATCAAATAGCAACTAGTGATTTTTTCTTATCTAAAAGGATAAATTGGTTGAAATATAAAAAATACATTAGCGCCCACTGCTCGGAGAACCAACCGCTAAAAACTCCCGGAGACATCGATGATTGTCTGAGCGTCCTAAATGAAAACATTCAAAAAGCCGTTGAACATGCGTCTTCTACCTACCGTCAGGCTAGGTACAACAAAATTTTTTCTGACGATGTGAGAAAGCTTTTATTTGAAAAAAGAAGAGCCCGAAGAGATTGGCAAAAGCATAGATCACCCCAACTTAAAGCTAAGCTGAAAGAATGTACAACCCAACTAAAAAGCTTGCTGGAGGTTCACAGAATAGCATCACTGAAAGAGTACCTGGAAGGTCTAGACGCGACTGCTCAGACAAATTATTCCCTATGGCGATCAGCCAAGCGTCTTAAAAGACCTGTTATTGCAAAACCACCACTGCGTAATCTGAGAGGATCCTGGGCCAGAAATGACGAAGAAAAATGCGATCTGTTTGCAAATCATTTAAAAAACGTGTTCACCCCTAATACATGCACAGACGTAAGGGAATTACCGCCTGTTGTTGCCAGACGTCCTTTAGAAATACGTTTCCGATTTATAGATGTTGTAGAGGCTATCGCTAACCTAAATAGTAAAAAAGCTCCAGGCGTTGATAAAATCAGCAACAAAATGCTCCTTGAGCTACCTTTCACGGCTAAAAGGATAATTCTTTTTATTTTTAACGCGATAATTCGGCTTGAACATTTCCCGCCTATATGGAAAGTGGCCTTAGTAAAGATGATTCCTAAGCCTGGCAAAGATCCTTCGAAAGTAGAGTCTTATAGGCCTATAAGTTTGTTACCCACAATGTCAAAATTATTCGAAAAATTGCTTAAGAACAAGCTGACTCCGATCCTGAATGAAAACAACTGCATTCCAGATCACCAATTTGGCTTTAGAAGTCAACATAGCACAATCGAACAAACTCACAGACTGGTGCAGGTTATAAGAAAAACCTTTGAGGAAAAGAAGTACTGCTCCGCGCTCTTCATTGATGTCTCTCAAGCTTTCGATAAAGTATGGCACGAAGGCCTTTTAAACAAACTAAAGCTAAACCTTCCAGCTAATATTTTCAATCTATTAAAAAATTACATAACCGGTCGACAATTTATGATCAAAGAGGGAAACCAAACAAGTTCTTCTCAACCAATAGGGGCTGGTGTACCTCAAGGGAGTATACTAGGTCCAGTTCTGTACTTGCTCTACACAGCAGATATGCCAACCAATAGTTTTACACACACGTCGACATTTGCTGATGATACTGCTTTCCTTAGTATTCATAAAGACCCTAAAGAGGCTTCGAACCAACTGCAACAACACGTAACCCAAATTGAGAAATGGGCAAAGTTATGGGGAATAAAGATAAATGAACAAAAATGCACTCACGTAACTTTTACTTTACGTAAAGAAACGTGCTCCCCAATCACTATTAACAACCACATCGTGCCTCAACGAACTGAGACAAAATATCTTGGTATTCACCTAGACCGCCGCCTCACATGGAAGCCTCACATTGATGCGAAGCTGACTCAAATAAAACTTAAAGCTGCTCAAACCCACTGGCTAATTGGTAGAAACTCTGTGCTACGTCTGGATTGTAAACTTCTACTCTACAACTCGATTTTAAAACCAATTTGGTGCTACGGTATACAATTATGGGGCACTGCTTCCTCCTCCAACATAGAAAAAATACAACGTCGTCAAAACAAAATTCTGAGAATGTTAACTGGTGCTCCTTGGTATATTAAAAACAGCAACATCCACAAGGATCTAGAAGTTCCACTAGTAAAAAGCGAAATCCTAAACTATGTGGACAAGTATTTAAATAAGCTGGAAACACATCCAAATCCGCTCGCTCGAAGCATCCTGCAACATAGTGGGCACACCCGCCTAAAAAGAAGGGATACTATTGCTCTTAGATGAAATTTTTGAAATTAGCCATCTTTATTGTGAAAACTTAAATTTTAGTCTGGTACTGACTGGACTAGTATTAATTATTTAGTTTTAAGATTTGAATACTTATTGTTAGTTCGCTTAAGCGAAGATTCAATAATAAAATATATATGTTAAAACAAAAAAAAAAAAAAATAATTCAAAAAATCCAATTTGAGGAGAACGCGTCTTAAGTTTTCGATTTGCTTACAAGCGGAATTTTCTCTTCAAACGCAAAAACCCATAATTTTGCATCGTTACCAGTGATGCCAGGAGATTTTTTTAGAAATCCCTACACTTATGGGGAAATAATCCCTTTTTTTCCCTACACCCACTTTTTGTTTCCCTACATTTTTCCCTACACTACTTTTTTTAATTTTTAAAAAAATTAAATTTAATTTTTACTGTACATTTTTAATTCAGCTACATAAATTCAGGTTCATTTATATAATAACATAAAAACGAATAAAAATAACATTAAAAACAACAGAAAACTTACAAATATTACATTGAAAAAAATTAATTATGCAATTCTGTATGATCAGTTTTTTTTAATGACTAGATGTGCATTTAAAACTTATGCAATTAATTACATTTGCTTGTAAATGAGATTTGATAATGTTAATAGAATTTAAAATTTCAAAGCTTAATTTGTTTCTTTTTTTAAGATACCAACAGAAAAAGTCTTTTTAGCGTCAGCATTAGCCTGTGGCAAACTAATTTAAATTTTTATTATTTTTGCAAAATTTGGAAAAATCAAATTGTCATATATTTTTTGATTTGCAGATTTTCGACCAAAATGCTTTAACATCTAATTTGGACAATATTTGATTTTCATACTCAAAAAACTATATTCCAAAGTTAACCTTTCTTTTGTTAGTAAGTATAAGTAAAATTTTAAAGCCGCCACAAAGTATTTATGTTATATTTTTTGCAACTCAAAAACAATATGATTAAATCAGATGAGTGGGGTTTTCAAAATACTAAATGAAGGGTTCATAAGGTTCGACACAGCACTCTTCTTTATTTAACTTTTTTATTTTATTATTAAAACATGCACGTGGTTCAAAGGAGCTCAAACATTAAATATACCCAACGTTTTTCATTTTGCTGGTTTAAAATAGTATAATTACACAATATTATTAGTGTTTCTAATCGTGTCCTCTAGTTTAGATAAAACACAAACACCAGCGCATTTATAATTAAAGACACCCCAGCATACCATTATCGGAGCGCTCTTATATATGAGCTCATATATGAGCGATTTTATGAGCCTCTGTGAGTGTTTCCTGCGTGCATATTTCTGAGCTCATAAACGATCGATTTTATGTGCTTTTTATGAGTAATTTCTGCACTCTGACAGATAACGGTAAATTCCAGCTAAGCAGAAGAAAGAAGTTGCTCAAATTGATTCATTAGTGAATATTTTTGGAAGCGTAAAGACAAAATTGTGAAAAGAGCAAACTAAAAAAAAAGATAATTAATAATAAGTGAACATGTAGTATTAAAAATAATAGTGTTGTTGAAGAAAATAGTGAGAGTGAACGGATTCTAGAAAGAGAGAGTGTAAACGAAAACTGGAATAAGAGCTCAAAATGCGTTTTAAAAAAAGAGTCATAAAATACTCTTTTATGCATAAAATTTAGAGCTCTTTCATGAGTGACCAGTTTAGTGGAAAAAGCCACTCAAAAATGAGCGTTTTATGACTGTTTATGATTATTTTATGAACTCTTTATGAGCGTCAGCGTTCCGACAAAAGAGTCTTTATGAGCTCATTTAGAGCGCATATGGTATGCTGGGACGCTGTGTATACGTTAATGTATATTTTTTCATTAATGGCGCCATGTCTCTTTAAAGTGTTTTTGCCGCTGTCGGAAGTATTGTTGTTGTTTAGTACATAATTTCATATTTATAAATGGAAAATCTACGTTCCTGTAAGTTTTGATAGCTCAGTGGTGATTTTTATGTTTTTTGTGTGTTTGTACTTACATATGTACACCAATATGAACATACATATATACGTATTAAACTCTTGCAAAGTTATATCTTTAACAACCAGTTTGTGTGTTTTTCAGCTTTTAGTGTGTATTGATAAGTAGCTTTGTGTTTTTGTTATAAGTTGGTGTTGGTGTGCTCTCTAACTAAATATGGTGTGGTTTGGTAAAATGAGAGCAAGAGCAACAAATTTGTTTTTCTATGTTTCGTTGAAACAGTTACATACAAATAATGAAGTTTAACCATATGTACTTTTGGTGTGTTTTCTTATTCTGGCTACATGAGCCAGTTTTTCTATTTTTTAAATTTTCTTTAAATAAATTAAACACATTTAGCTAAAAAAAATTAAAACTGCATCGTAACTATATACATTTAAGTCAAATTTAAAATTAAAATTAAAATTATTAAAAAATACAAAATAAATATATATTATTTTATCTTAATTTTTGAGCTTGAGATAAAAAAATGCTTTTTTTAAATTTATTTTATTCATTTTTAAACACTATAGCTACAATAAACTTTAAAAATCAAATTTTTGTTTCATTCACAACCTTTTATATAAACGATCTTGTGTATTTGTTGTATCAACAGTAATAAGAAAATATTTATTATACCATTGTTATTCAGCACAAAAAAAAACAAATACATTCCACACTCAATGCAAAACCATAAACAACAATATTTGTTTATAAGAGTAGAGTAAGTGCGCAAAAGCAAAACCATACAATATCATTTACACTTATTCACACACTTACACCAAAAAGAACTGGTATGTACATGGATGTACAAGATATACCTGTTTTTGCAATACTTATTTGTTCTATTTGTGCACGTGTATAATACGTATGTATGCATGCATGTATGGATGAAATTAAAAGGGACACACACACACAAGCGCACAAAAATTAAAATAAAAACGAAATAATGTAATTCACTCACAGCACTGTATTTTTGCTTTTTGCAGAAAAAAGCTTCCAGGAATTTAAAAAACTCTTTTACCATCTTCTAAACTTAAATACGCATTGTGTACATCCGTATACTTATTAACTGGTACTGAATCCTTGAACAAGCATAAAAGATTGTGAAAAAATTACCTGATAGGCAACTACATACATACAAATAAGTATGTTAAAATACATGTGTATGAAGTACGTAAAAATGTTGATATTTTCCCAGATGAATACTGATGTACTCTGCTAATGTACAAGTATAAGCGCTTGTACTTTTTTAGATGTTTTCGAAATTTCTAAATTAGATTATTTGCAAATATTTAGCTTTAAGGAATAGAAAAAAATAATTTACCACAAACAGTCAGATAAGAACGAAGAAACAAGAAAATTTTAATACAAACATATTTATTATAATTCAACAATTGATTTGGTTTATATGAAGTTATTATTAAATTTATGGAGATGTTTTAATTAAATCAATTTATTCATAAATTATTAACCGAGTTTTTGTTTAACTTAATGGAATATTTTAATAGTAAAACAAGTAAAAGCAAACGTTTATATATTCACACACAGCAGGTGATCAAAAGATTGTGTCAGAACAAAATATTTGTTAAGCACTGGAGGGAAAACTAAGAAAAATTTATGAACAAACTTAAATCTTAATCAATTGATTTACTTGTTATTTAATTTATCAAATAAAAATATAAGAAAAAGTGAGGAATTAGGAGTTAACTAAATAATAAAAAAGTGTCAAAAATATTTTTAAACAATGATTTTTGCAAAATATTAAGTGAAAATTGAAATAACTTACAAAAATATATAAAAAATAAACATTAAAAAATGTTTTTCAAATAAATGTACATTAATTGTGAGCGTTTAGATATTTTTAATATTTTTGTTTTAACAGAAAAGACTAGAATTTAAGAAGCGATTATTTTTTTTAAGGTTTTTATAATTTATTCAAGAGTTACTAAACATATGTAAAGTAGTGACAATTAATTACTTATTTATTTGAACTTTTCTATATCCCATAATAATATCTATTTATTCTATACAATCGCTGCACAGTAGAAGATTTTGCGAGAAAGCAGTCAAAGCTCTATTATTTTAACTGAATTGGAATTTTAATACGCTGTTATTTTTTTACTATATGAAACTTAAGGCTTTAAAATTAAGATACAGGGTGTCCGCCGGCAAGGTATACTAATATGTTTATTTATAATTTCTGACGAAATGAAAAAGAATGGATATTATATTGAAAAATTTGTTTTCTAATGTCGGCAATTATGTATAAAATACTGTAGTTACTCGTATCAGATAAATATCCGCCTCTATTAGCCTTACAAATTCGAGCCCTTTTGAGCTCATTATTCATTACTTACATTCTTAAACAATTTACGTGGTATTTCATTAATTTTATCACGAATATTTTGTTTGAATTGCTCCAACATTTCTGGTTTGTTTCCATAAACATTGCTCTTCAGATATTCCCACAAAAAGAAGTTCGAAGCAGTCAAATCAAGTGACCATTTCTTAAAATAACTTGTTGTGGAAAGAGGTCTCACAGTTATTTCATTTTAATTCGGGCTGTATGCGATGTGGCACCTTCTTGTTGATACCATATATTAGTTCAGCCCAAAGCATACAGTTCTGGCATTAAAAAGTTTTTAATAATATCACAATTCGCTTTCCATTCACAGTTACCGTTACGCAGTTTTCAGTTTCAAAAAAGTAAGGTCACTTTTAATAGATGAAAAGGTGACTAATGAATAATTTGAGAGTTTTAGATTGCTCAGATCCGACTATTCTGTTTACTCAAACAACCATTCAAATGAAAATGTTTCTTGTCACTCATTATGATTTGTTATTGAAAATCGGGGTTGTCATGGGCGAGCTGTAACATACAATTGACACATGTACGGCGACTTAAATGATCTTCTGAAAGAAGCTCTTATGTCAACTGAATCTTAAATGGAAACAAATCAAATCCTTGTGCAAAATTGTGGCCAAAAGTCTTTTTTGAAACAAAGCTGCTGAGCACAGCGTCGAATTGAGGATGGATTGCTTTGAACACTCTCTTGAGCAGGAGTAATGTTTTCAGCCGATCTTGCAGTACGTTGTGGTACATGCTCATGCATACCAACTACAGTCCCTCTTTCTTCGAAATCATTCACTAGACGATAGACACGTTGGCACGTTGTTTCTCGTAAAAATTTCCCTTAACCTTTGTATCGTCACAATAATAGATGATTAATTTTGATAAAATGTTTTAACTATTAAAACACGTTGGCTTACCGAATATTTCTCAGTTATAAATTTGCCATGTTTCTACTTCACGACTGCCAAATATGAATTGTCAAGACTAATGTTTACCAAAATGGCGGCAAAATAAAGTAGTATATCTTGCTGGTGAGCACCCTGTATATAATAATAATATAATAAACGCGATAGAAAAAATTTAAAAGGCATAGTATTCTTCTCTAAAAAAATAGACACTTGTTAAGAAAACTTTTTAGGTCTACAAATTTCAAGAAACTTACTAATTTTGCTTAAACATATTCATATAAATTAAATCAAAATTTCTGGTTCTATTTTACATGCCCTTAATATGTGTACAATTGTGAGAGAAAATTTCAATTAAGGCTGCGCAAAAAGCAAAATCTCAAAATCTTTTCTTGTAAGGGGTTCGAATATTTGGTTTAGTTTGTTTTTAATTTTTCTTAATAACAACTAAAATACTTACTTGTTTTCAAGGGAAAATGGTCAAATGACCTATTTTACCCAGAAAATGATTCTAAGCTGATCGATGAACCCGAAGCCGGTGGCAAAGTTGCGCCATTACACTAAAACCAGCCAAACTAAAACACATAATAAGTCATTCATAATATATTATGAACTTAACTTAGATATTTATAATAAACTGATTTATATTAATTCATTTTCTATTCATTAAGAATAGTTAATGGGAGGACATAAAAATAATTCGTTCTAAAAGTCACTTTAGCAATACTTGTACAAGTACTTAAGAGCTGCTAAGCTTTTAACAAACAAAATATTTTGTTTTGTATGACATAATCCTTTTCACAAAGATTGTGGGTGGGATATGGTAAGACCCATTAAGTAAAAAGTTTATTGTAAGATTTAATGAAGAAAAACCAACAAAATTGTATTGGTAAATGTGTGTTTAAGTTATTCATTAATGAAATGCGTGTTAACGAAGTTCTACTTCAACTAAGAGTTATGGATTTTAAGAGTTTATTAGGAATTTGTTTTCGACGTCAAACAATATTTATATGTTTTTAATGTTAAAGAAGGATGTTTACACTTGTTGGAGATATTGACGGATTATGTATTTAAAAAAAAATCTATTATGACTTATCTCTTTACACAAAAAATATTTAATAATATTCAGGGCAACCGAGTGAGTATGAATACATAATTAAATACGAATCTCGAGTTTTTACTCATAACATCGTTCAACAATTTTATATAATTAAACGATGAAATATTTGTGATACACTAAGTCAAAATATTCTTTATGTGAATGAATGTTCCAAATATTGTTGTTCTCTATTAAAATTAAAGCAAATAAAACCCAGATAGCTGAATTCGTTTGTGTCGGATTTTCACATTATTCTTTTGTTTTCCCACTGATCAAATATTTAAAATATAAAAAATCAAAATAAAATTACTTTGTGGCAGGCTTAAAGTCGGTAGCTGTAACAGTTTTTGAAATATAACGCCTCAATTTAATTATAAAATTATCGGTTGATATGGTTACTTCATTCCGCCTTTTTCTATCCAACAAATTGCTATACCATTCTGATAAGGATACCCTGTTAAGGTTACATATATATCAGTTTGTTGTTTAATTTCCTATTTCTACAACATTTTTTTTCGGCCCTACAAAGCATATACATATGGTTTTATATATTAATTGATTCTGAGACTACTGGCTTCTTTCAAATCAAAACTAAACCAAGTAACTTTTACTTAAATCAAGCCGTATCAGTGTCAAAAACTTGGAGAGAATGGGTCTTCTTAAACCTTACTAAGCCACACCTAAGCAATAAATGATTAGTTTTGATTTTAAGCCGCACTTAATGTAGGCTAAAATATATTGATTTAAGCATTTAAGGGATCAATCCAAAAATTAAAACTAAGTTTTTTTTACTTTTGGAGTTTTATTAAAGAAAAGCGGTTTTATACTTATCTTGTCTTTATTTTATATATGTATATTTAATGTTTATTATTTGGAAATATTTTGTTTAATTGTCGTAGTTGGGATTCAAACCTGGAACTCTCCAAACTGCAACGAAAAACATACTCAAAAAATGGTAAGACAAAAATCCCGTTACATATTTAACATGAATAAAAACAATAGCAGAACAAATAGAGATTACAACAACAAATTTTTAAAATTTTTCATGGGCCTTATCAGGGAAAGTAAAACAGTAATCGACTTTAAACCTGCTACAAAATAGCTTTAGTTTGATGGGTAAATTTGAGTTAGATAGGAGCCAAAAGCAGAACAGGCCCCAAAAACATTATTTTAATGGAACTTCTAATATGCTTTATCTCGGAAACTTAAACACATAAGTATGTATGTATATTGACTCAGAATTTACAATAAATATAATTGCTCTGCAATATCTACTCCACACTCTAAAAAAATTTTTCGTATACGCCGCAAGTGCATTTTTTAAAAATATTTAATGTGTTAAAATTAGAATCGATAGGCGTTTTAAGGACTATTTGAATTGTTGTGACTTTTTACTTTACCTGCAAAATTTAAAAAAATATAGATATAGATAGAACATCGTAAAAAAAGCTTTTAAATTTCATGGTACTGTACGTAAAGAATAACAATTAATTTTAGAAATTTTTTAATAGGAAATAATTAAAATTAGGGGTAAAGACCCATTTCAAATAATGTTACAAATAATTAATTGATATTTGTGCTTGTAAAAAATAACAGAATTTACCAAAAATTATCCCTTTAACATTCAGTACTTACATATTTACATGCACAAAAAGGTTAGTGTGTCTGTTCTTAGTAGATTTATTACTTTTTTTCTTTTCTTCTCAATATTATTTCCTCATAAAATTTGCTTTGTTGTTGTTAATCGATACGCTTAATTTTTAGGTTAATGTTGTTGTTGTCCTTCTTTTAAAAAACACATTTTTAGGTAAAAAAATCAATAAAATTTTGTACCTTGATTACCATCCATCGATCAACATAGTTTGACCTTCTGAGCTGGGAAACCATAGCTACACATTTCGATAGTTCTTCTCCAGCTAAAGATACACTTTACATTATATATGTATGTATATACATACATAGTTCAGGCAAAAGCATTTGTTTAATGCAAGTAATAATTTTTTTTTTTGTTGCTTTAGATTTTCTTTGCAATATATTTTTGTCTCTTGAATATATATTGTTAATTTCTTAAAATTTTGTTTCTACAATTCGATAACTTTAAGAATGTACTTATTAAGGGCAACATTTATTTCAGGATCAAAATCAGTACGCTTTTTAGTGTTAATACTTTAGGAACGAAGTTCAATTAGTCGAATAAAAATCACTTTCTTCCCTCCAGGTGTCTGTATTCTTATAGTTAAAGAACAGCTCGCAGGTCGATATATTATTAAGAAAATAAATTTAAAAAAAATTTATAACAATGGGGGATTAAAATCATTTTAGTACACTTTCTGTTTTTTTTTTTATTTGCTCTCTTAATCTCGTAGTGTACGGACGTGTCTACGCGAGTGTATATTTGTAATAGGTGATATTTGTAATAAGTTACAAAAAAAAAATATTTGTTAATATACATACCTACAAGACATAAGTGAGAATCGAAAATAAAAACAAACTAAACAAAACAAAAAAACCAAACGGTTAATGAGTAACAGTAATCGTTGTGACAGTGGGCCTAATAGCCGAAATGCTTACATTGTGTTAAGCTCAGCAAGCGTTAGCAATGAAAACATTAGAGACCCTGAATATAATAGAAACTATTTAAGTGCAAAACCGAAAACAAATACAAATAATTTAAGTGCAAGTGTGCCTAATTTGAATAAATGTACTGAACAAGGGACAAATTTAGCCCAATCTCTGTTTAAAAATTATAAAAAAAATACCGAGGTGCCATCTTCATCGCGGTCTTCTTTATCAAGTTCTGGTGTCGCACCAACAGCTGCTAAAGGCGCTACGGGCCCAATTTCTGCGTGTGCTCCTAAGATCCAGGTAGGGATGGACAGGTACGTAACAGTTCTTAAAAGGGGAAGGAGCCCTAAATCGGCAGAAGCATCTCAACCTGCAAAAATTTTAAAAGACGATGGAAGGCCAACCTCATCGCAAAATCGTTTTGCAATTTTGCAAGAGGATAATGAGGCCCATGTTAGTGAAAAAAAGTCCTTAAAGCCACCTCCCATTTATTTGAGGGAAAAAAACTCAAATGATCTCGTCAAGTTTTTAGTCGGTTTGATTGGGGAAAATAACTTTTATGTTTCAAACGTTAAACGCGGTAACATATTTGAGACAAAAATTCAAGTGAACCATGAAAACGCCTACCGCGCCACGGTTTCGGAGCTCGAAAAACTCAGAAAAAACTTCTATACCTACCAACTCAAGACCGCAAAAGGCCTTCAGGTAGTTATTAAAGGCATTGATTCTAACGTTGACCCAGAAGAGATCAAGACCAGTTTGTTAAACAAAGGGTTTATGGTTAGGACGGTATCGAATATGAGAAATAGGGAAAAACACCCCCAACCATTATTCCGAGTGGAGCTTGAGCCTGGTGATATCAAATTGAAAAAAAGTGAAACTCACCCCATCTACGATTTAAAATATATTATGCACCGACGAGTCACTGTGGAAGTGCCACATAAGCGATCTGGGCCCGTACAGTGCTTAAACTGCCAGGAATATGGCCACACTAAAACTTATTGTAAGTTGCCTACTGTTTGTGTTGTGTGTGGGGATCTGCACGATACGACCAAGTGCGACAAGCCAAAAGATGATCCTAGGATAAAGAAATGCAGCAACTGCGGGGGAAACCACACTGCCAACTATAGAGGTTGTCCTGTTTTTAATTTAGTTAAGCGATCAACTAAGCCGAACATAGTTCCTGCCCCTCCCCAGCCTTTAAATATACCAACTACAAATATGCCTCCATTGGCACAACCAGCTACAAATCAAGTTTCTTACGCCGCCGCATTAAAGTCTAACCAGCCTAATTCACGTAAGTCTACCCAGCCTATAACACAACAAGAAGTGCCAACTAGCGAACCAACCGGGCCTAATTTTAGCCGCCTGGAAGCCGTAATTGACAATATGGTCACACAATTTACGCAGATTATGGCGCAAATGGCCAACATGATGCAAGAAATGCAAAAAATGCAGTCTGCTTTTCTGCAGGCTATGCTTAAAAGACCATGAACTGCCTCAGGGTTTGTTTCTGGAACGCAAACGGCATCCGCCAACACAAAAACGAGCTCGAATATTTCTTGATGAACCAAAAAATCGATGTTATGTGTATTTCTGAGACTCATATGACATCTAGAAGCACTTTTAAAATTAGTGGTTATTCTTTTTACGATTCAAAGGATCCTAGGGATAGATCATGTGGTGGCTCGGCTATTCTAATCAAATCAAGAATTAAACACCAATGGTTGGGTGGCCTCTCGGAATGTTATATCCAAGCTACGAACGTCTGCATTGATGAATTTTTCCATAACCTTGTTATTTCATCAGTTTACTGTCCACCCAGATTCTCCATAACGAAGGATCAGTACAACAGTTTCTACAAATCATTAGGTCCCCGCTTCATAGCTGCTGGAGACTATAACGCTAAGCACACATACTGGGGCTCCCGCCTAATTAGTCCCAGAGGTCGTGTCTTGTATGACTCAGTGTCGGAAATAGGACTTTTCGTTATTTCAACTGGACAACCAACCTATTGGCCAACGGACAATAATAAAATTCCAGACGTAATAGATTTTGGCGTGGCAAAAGGTATATCACCGGACCTTATTGAGGCTGAAGCCTCCTTCGATTTATCTTCTGACCACTCACCCACAATTATCACTATTTGCAGTCCTCACCAAATAGCAACTGGTGATTTTTTCTTATCAAAAAGAGTAAATTGGTTAAAATATAAAAAATATATCAGCTCTCACTGCTCGGAACACATACCACTAAAAACTCCCCAAGAAATCGATGATTGCCTAAATATCCTAAATGAAAACATTAAAAAAGCCGTTGAACATGCTTCTTCAACATACCGTCAGGTCAAATACAACAAAATTTTTTCTGTCGATGTTGAGGAGCTTTTATCTGAAAAAAGGAGAGCGCGAAGAGAATGGCAACAGCATAGATCGCCCCAACTTAAAACGAAGCTAAAAGAGTGTACAAATCGCTTAAAAAACTTGCTGGAGGTACACAGAATTGCATCAATTAAGAAGTATTTGGAAGGTCTAGACGCAACCCCTCAAACAAATTATTCTCTATGGCGATCAGCCAGTCGTCTCAAAAGACCCGTAATCGCAAAACCACCACTGCGCAATCTAAGAGGATCCTGGGCTAGAAATGATGAAGAAAAATGCGATCTGCTCGCAAGCCATTTAAGAAACGTGTTCACTCCTAATACATGCACTGACGTGAGGGAATTACCGCCTGTTGTTTCTAGACGTCCTATAGAAATACGTTTCCGATATTCAGATGTGGTAGAAGCTATTTCTAACCTTAATGATAAAAAAGCTCCTGGCGTTGATAAAATAAGCAACAAAATGCTCATTGAGCTACCTTTTACAGCAAAAAGAATAATTCTTTTTATTTTTAATGCCATAATACGGCTTGAACATTTTCCACCAATATGGAAAGTTGCCTTAGTTAAGATGATTCCTAAGCCTGGTAAAGATCCTTCTAAGGTAGAGTCTTATAGGCCTATAAGTTTGTTACCAACTTTGTCAAAACTGTTTGAAAAGCTGCTTAAAAACAAGCTTACTCCGATCCTGAATGAAAACAACTGCATTCCAGATCACCAATTTGGCTTTAGAAGTCAACATAGCACAATAGAACAAACTCACAGACTGGTGCAGGTTATAAGAAAAACTTTCGAGGAAAAAAAGTACTGCTCCGCGCTTTTTATAGATGTCTCTCAAGCTTTCGATAAAGTATGGCACGAAGGCCTGTTAAACAAACTAAAGCTAAACCTTCCAGCTAATATTTTCAACCTACTAGAAAAGTACATAACCGGTCGACAGTTTAAAATCAAAGAGGGAAACCAAATAAGTTCTTCTCAAACAATAGGGGCTGGTGTACCTCAAGGGAGTATACTAGGTCCAGTTCTGTACTTGCTTTACACAGCAGATATGCCAACCAATAGTTTTACACACACGTCGACATTTGCTGATGATACTGCTTTTCTTAGTATTCATAAAGACCCTAAAGAGGCTTCAAACCAATTGCAGCAACACGTAACCCAAGTTGAAAAATGGGCAAAGTTATGGGGAATAAAAATAAATGAA